>VZTM01036930.1:160847-190095 GCA_013400555.1 Jacana jacana
CACCCCACCCCCAGCATCCCTCCAACCCTGTCCCTGTCCCCCCGGTCCTGTTGTCCCAGCGTGGGATGAAGGTTTCCAAGAGCCTCCCCACCCCAGCACCCCCCTAGTACCTCTTTATCTCCCCCTCACTCCCCCAGTCCCACCACCCCAGAGCAGGATGAAGGCTCCCAATAGCACCCCAACATCCCCTCCAACCCCTCATCGTCCCCCCCAGTCCCACCACCACAGAGCAGCACAGCAGCTCCCCAGGAGGTGGCACCTACCTCTGGGGGTGGCACTGGGGCTTTGCAGGGTGCTGGGTCTGCACCCGCCTTATAAAACCTGCTCTGCCTCATCTGCATATCTCACATCTGCACCACACAGCTGGATGGGGCCCCTTAACCCCTTCATGCCCAGGGCGGAGGGGGGGGCAGCTCCCCCCAGCCTGGCATAGCCCATGGGGATTTTGGGGATGGGGGGGGGAGCTTGGGAGGGGTCTACCCGCTGTGTCTTTGCAAAAGGGGTGTCCCCTGCACCCCCCTTCTCCTCCCCATCCTCCTGCCTTGACCCCTTTGGTCACCAGGATGGGCCCTCCTCATAGTTGGTAGTTCCTGAACTGGGAGAAACTGGTTCCCAGTTGCTGGATGGGGGCTTTGGCCATGGCAGCGTGGCAGCCCCATGGGGATGGGGTCTGAGGTGGTGGTGGTGGTGGGACATGTGGGTGCAGGCACCCCCAGATGAGGCACACATGTGTGGCTGCATGGATCTTGTGTCCCCCCAGAGTGGGTGGCCACCAAAGCACTGTATCCCCTGGCCATATATGCTCCCCTGAGGGACACATCCCCTGGCACCATGTTTGTTCCACCCCAATAGACTGTATCCCCCAGCCCTGTGTAAGCCTGGAGAGACATGTCCCCTGGGAGCATGTGTCCCTCCTTAGGGAAAAGTGCCCTCTGGAGGGATGTATCCTCTAGCTATGTGTCCCCAAGAGACATGCCCCTCTGGACATGCATGTCCCCAAATGGCTGCAGCCCCTGGCTATGCATGTCACCTGCCTGTGCATGACCCTAGTCATATGTGTCCCCCAGCCATGCATGTCCTCAGCCCTCTCTGTCCCCACAGGGTGACATCCCGCAGCAAGCCCTGCCATCGTGCCTGGTTGTTTGCACTAATGTTCCTGGAAGCCGCCTGCAGGGAGGCGATAACCCCCCGCCGGGACCGTCTGCGTGGGGACCACGATAAACAGCAGTGTCCGGCTATCAGGGACCCTGCCCTGCCACACGAGGTGTCCCCAGACCCACTGTCACCTCCGGGTAACAGGAACAGGGGCAGCATCACCCACATACCCCCCCCAGCCTGGCCAGACCCTGGCAGGAGGTGGCACAGGGTCAAGCCCTGGCACTAGTCTGTCCCCTGGCAAGAGGATGCCAAGACTTGGGGGCTGCAAGGGACCATCCCCTCCTGTCTTCAGCCTCTAACTGTCACCCTGGAGGGGGGTCTTTAATGCTCCATAATGGTGGCACAGTCACCCCAGCACCAAGAGTAGTGACACAGGTAAAGTGTCCCTGAGAATCCCCCAAGCCTGGCCAACCCCAGGTGACCCCCATGGGACTGTCCCCATCTGGCTGGTCCCAGAGCCTGCTCAGCACCCACAGCATGTGAGGGCAGCCCTGGGGGGCAGCAGGACCCCAAGTGTCCCCCAGGCTGACTGTGGAGCTGGTGTAGGGACCCCCAGGTGCCATGGCTGTCCCTCCAGCTGTGTTCAGCTGCAGATAAGAAGCCACTGGGGGGCTGCCCCCACCCAGCCTATCTGTAGGGCCACGCTGCTGTGGGGCATGTGGGACAGGGCCCTTTGTACTGCCCGTGCCCCTGCCCAGCCCTGGGGAGACACAGAGAGTCTTCATGAGGAGACCACCTTCACCCTGGGGAGGGCAGTGCAGCAGAGCCCCCTGGGATGAGCCCCACTGTTGGCTGATTCCGAGGACAGGTACCCCCAGAGCCACCCTGCTGTCCCCCAGCGTAGGGAAGGATGAGTGGGTCTGGGATGGGGATCCCACAGGGTGGCTGATGGGGAGAGGTGGCTCTGGCAGCGGGGCAAGGGCATGGGGCTGGCAGGACAGCAGGGGGACATGGTGGCTGCTGGGACAGAGGGAGCTTGTGGCCCACATCAGACCTGCTCCAAAGCCTGGGGTGCCACTGGTTGGGGTGCCCCCCCAGTGATCAGCTCCCCACATTAACAGGGGCAATGCAGCTACCCCTGGTGGCTCCCAGCTCCGTCCTCACACCTGAGGAGGAGGACAAGCCCTTACCCCACCTCAGGCTGGCCAGGACCTGCCCCAGGGATGGGGCAAGGAGCCCATGAGGACACAGTGACCACAGAGAGCTCACAAGTTCCCAGCTCTGTAGGAGCAGTATGAGCTGGCACCCCACTTCCACGCGTCCCCCATCCCAAAGGGAACACTTGCCTGCTCTGGGGCCAGTAGCCCCTGGGCCAGCCCAAGCCACAACTGGTCAAGCACCAGTTCTGGCACTGCCCCGGGGTGAAGATGGGTGCAAGAGGCACAGGACAAGAGCCAAAGCAGGTGGTGACAAGGCTTTATTATCGTACAGCAGTGGCGGTGGGGGACACACGCAGACATGCACACGCACATGCAGATAGGGTGCCTCACCCGGCACACCCGCGGGCAAGCGCCAGATCTGGTCTGGCGGCCCCGCGGGGCAAGCACAAGTCAGGGGCTGATAAGAGCAGTCCTCCCCACCCCACCGGCAGGGAGAAGGGATGGGGTGCTGACAGCCCCATGGCACCCACTTGCCCCACAGCAGGACACTGCTGGCAAAGGGACTGGCCAGTACCAGGGTCACGGCCAGGAGGGCGGAGGGGAGACCTGTGCCCACCCTATGGCTACAGGGAGTGTGGCATCAAGCTGCGGGTGAAGGAGCCAGCAGAGGGACCACCAGCACCTCAGGATGCCAGTACAGGTCACCAACCCCACCAGGCTGACTTCACCAGTGGGTTTGGCTGCTAAAGCCACGCTGAGCACAGGCAACAAGACAGGCAGGAAAGAGGCACAGGCCAGCACAGGGCCTCGGTGGCACTGTGGGGAGTAGGGGACACACACACAGGGGACAACCCTCTTTCACATTGTTACTCAGGGCAGGAAAGCCACTGGCCACAACAGGCAGGGGGGCTGAGCAAGGCAGGGGCTTCTGCACTGCCTGCTGGGGCATCCCCCTGCCACCATGGCTGCTGGTCACAGCCACGGCCCCATCAGCACTGGTCCCTGGCCAGCTGTACAGGCCGTGGTGCTGGAGAACCCTGCCCAGCCCCTCAGGCCCTCTCACCCGTGGCATTGTTAGTTCTGGGGGACAAGATGTCCCACGGCCCTCAGGGACAGAGGCCCTGAGGGTCTCACCTTCCTCTCAGAGGATGGGGTGGCTTTGGTACAGCACTACTTTTTTGGCATCGCTGGTGGTGGGAGCTCGCCACGCCTGGCTCACAGCAGGGCTGAGGTGGGCTCTATGTTCCAGCAGCCCTCAACTCCCCCCCCAAAAAAACCTCTCCCACCTCCACACCCCAGGAGGAAACTCTCCCAAGGGAAGGCAGCTTGGGAGTGGGCACCAACTGGAGCACCCAGGGTCGGTGCCTGATTGTCACCCTCCCAGGGCTGTGACTGTCACCTCCAGGGACGACCAGTACTGTGGGGGCCCTGTGGGCAAGACACTCAGATGGGGAAAGCCAGACAAAACCAGGTTGTAGGCAGAGGCAGAGGGTGGGCAGTGCCCAGAAGGGTGGCTACAGGAGGGCAGGGAGCCCAGGGGAAGTGGGTCCTGGCTGTTCTCTTCCAACAGCCCCACACTCCGTGTTCCACCAAGCCTCTACTGGGAGCTCTGGGCGGTCACCTGAGGACAGAGAACAGCAAGGCACCGGGACTGTGACACCAGACCAGCTGCCAGATCCAAACCCCAGCCTGATATAATACACAATTTAGTTACAAAATAAATCCCCTCCCACCCTTTGTAATAAAAAGAGCGGCTTGATTGGACATGCATCTTTCTGGCCCTACAAAATAAGGCACCAGAGCTCAAAAATGAAACTCCGATTGTCTTTGATAGAAAAGGAATTCCCACGTGTAGAAGGCAGTTGACGTCTGAGTGCATAACAGGGAGAGATCTTCACTGGCTTCGGGCTGGCCAGCCTCATGCCTGCGCCCCAGTGACTTTCTGGATGAGGGGAATCTGTAGGAGGGGAAGAGAGAAGCTGTTAAGATGGGAGAGGCAAGGAGCTGCCTGCTCCCTGCAGCTGGGCAGGGCTGGGGAAAGGAGAGGCTCCTGAGGAACCTGAAGGTTTTCAGGCAGGTCCCCGTGGCCTAAAAGCTGCAGGGTTTTCCAGCTGTGGGTGCCCAGCTCACCTTTGTGAGATCCACACCGGTGATGGCGCGCACGGAGGCCGGGATTTCGGCCAGCAGACGGTTCACCTCGGATGTCGTGCTGCTGCTTTCGCCGCTGAGAACCACGATCTCGTCCACTTTGGAGAGGGGAGCAGCCACTTTGGCAGCAATCTGGGGAGGCAGGGAAGGAGGGTGGGATGAGCAGAGTCGGGGAGCTTCTCACTGGCCTCTTGGGTAAGGTCCCCACAACATGGGACCTCTCTCTGCTCCCTAGAGGCCTTGTCCAGCCTGGGAACTCCCCACCATTGGCCTACAAGATGAGAAAGCTGCTCCCTCCTCACCTCAGGCAGCGCGTCCAGCACGAGAGCCAGCTGGGCAGCATCTCCGTACTTCTGGAGTGCTTCAGCCTTCAGCTTCATCCTCTCAGCCTCTGCCATCCCGATGGCCTCAATCACAAAGGCCTCTGCTTCTCCGATCTTGCGGATCCTGTCTGCCTCCGCCTGAGCAAGGAGGACTTGCTTCACCCTGGAAAGGGAAACCCAGCTCTCCAGCCACCTGCGTGCCCACAGCATACCCAGGGCTGCTTCCTTCCCTCCCTCAGCCACGCTCCTGCCCCACAGAGAGCCCAGGAGCTGGGTCCCAGTGCAAGACCTGCCACACTTTGCTCCCACCTCACCCCAGCCCAGCAGGCAACTGGGCTCAGGGCTTGACCGGGTCAGGGGCTCACTCACTTCTCGCCCTCAGCGATCTGTTGGATACGGTAGGCTTCGGCCTCGGCCGGCCGCTTGACGGTGGCTATCAGCTCCTTCTCCATCCGGATGATCTCCTTCTCTTCAACATCGATCTGCTTCTTGCGCTGCACCACCTCGATTTCGATCTCCTCCTGGCGGATCTTCTGCTGCTCCCGGGCGCTCTGGAGCTCATAGGCCAGCTGGGCCTCCGCAGTCTGCACAGGGGAGAGATGAGAAGAGGGGTCTTGGCCATGATCTCCTGTGCACAGACATAAGGACCTGAAAACAGACGTGGCTCCTGCTCAGGACCAAGCCTCCACCCAGAGGTGATGTCCCTATCCTCAGAGTGGCACTTGCTGTCCTTCTTTGTGAGTTCCTCCCACAGCATTTGACCACAGCCAGCTCCGGGTTCAGCTTGGATGACCCTCCCCATCCTCTCCTTTCCTTCCAGTCCACTTAACTCTTGCAAACTGGGCAGGAGAGGAATCTGCTGCAAGGAGCTCACAGTGTGACACTGACACCTGGGCTCTCTACCTCCAGCTCTCCTAACACATGCAGGAGGAGGAAGCTGGCAAGTCCCAGAGCTGCCACCACCATCACAAACCAGCCAGGGAACAGCAGTGGGCTGTCAAATATTTCTCACCTTAATGTTGACCTCCTCAGTGAAGGCAGCTTTCTGCAATTCAAAAGCCCGTCTGGAATCTGCTATTTTGGTATCTGCCATGAACTTGACATCCAGCATTTCTTTCTTGCACTCTGCCTCCTGCAGAGAGGAAACAGAGAGCAGAGCTCCAGGGTGTGCAACTGGAGCAAAACAAGCTGCTCTGGGAATGCCCAGCATGTTTCCAGACTCACCCGAATGCCAGCATCTCGCTCGGCTTCTGCCACACCGATGTCTGCGTCCCTTCGGACAGCCGCGGTCTGAGTCTTTCCCAGGGAGCTCAGGTAATCCACTTTATCATAGACGTCCTGGAGAAGGAAAGGTAAGTCACAACCACTTCAAATGAGTGTCTCCATCTTGCTCCCCTCCCATTGAAGCTCAGAGCAATCACTTCTGTGGTTAGACCAGGGTCAGAAAGAGCCATGTCAGCCTGATGCCAAACAGAAGCAGGTACAACAGGGAGAGGAGGGCTCTCCTGATGTCTTCCCTCTGCCTCCCTGGAGGCTTGGGTATCAGCAAGCTCCCTCCAGGAGCTGTGTTTACAGAGCCTGTGAACTGGGTTCTCTTTGCCCAGCTGCCTGGATACAGGGCATGCTGTCATGGAAACCTCCAGAGGGCCGGGGCAGGCTGTCAGCCCGAGCCTTCCAGCCACCTGCAGCAGAGGAGCCAGGGCCAGGCTCTGTTGTGCTGCTTCTACAGAGATGCTGGGTACCACGTAGCGCAGCACCCTACATCGTGGGTGTACCTTGATGGTGAAGCTCAGGATCTCGATACCCATGCGACCCACATCGGGAGCTGCCACCTCCCGCACCAGCTTGGCAAACTGATCCCTGTCCTGGTAGATCTGCTCCACCGTCAGGGTACCTGCAGAGCCACAGAAGGCAAAGTGCTTTACTTGGAACAATTGAAACACAATGGCGTGGGCCTAAATTCAGGAACATCCTTGTTGCCCCTAATCTCTTCAGGCCTGGGTGCAAGGGTGTAATCCTCTGCCCAGACTCTACAGGGCAGACTGATGTCACAGTCTCACCAGTGCAACCACCCCATGCACCTGTAACCCACAGGGACTCAGACATCTCTTAGCGCAGGCACTGAGAACCCACTTATCACAACACCCAGCAACACAGCAGGAGCTGCTGTCAGGGAGGAACCATCTAAGATGCCACCTCTGCTGTCAGCAGGGGAAGCACCCACTATGGCTGCTGCAGCGGCAGCAACACTGCTGGGACCTGCCAGCAGAGAAGAAAGCTACTCAAGATGCCTTCAAGAGTGTGACTCGCTCCTCACCTAGGATGGAGCGCAGATGTCCCTCCAGTGTCTGAAGGACCACGTTCTTCACATCCTGCACGTTCTTTCCCAAGAACTGTTCACAGGCCACAGCCAGGAGCTCCTTCTCGGTCATTATCTTCACCTGGAGACAGGAGACAAACCCAAAGGGACTGTAAGGCACCTATCCAAAGGCAGCCAACAGCAGCAGCAGAAGCAGCAGTACCACCACCAGGCTGCCAGACCTTTGTGCTACCAATGCTCCAACGGATCATGCTGAGCTGTCACCACACTGAGCCAAGCCATGGGACCAAGCAGGGAGCGCCTGCTCACTGCTGCTGGGGACAGTCCTGCTGCAGGCACATGCAGCAGTGTCTGGGGCAGACCCCCTCTCCAAACCCCCACTGCAGCCCAGCGCAGAGAGGTGCTCCCTGCAGCTCCCACAGCAGTGCTCACTGGGTGACATGGGGACAGAGCCTGGCCCTACAAGTCCCACCTGATGAAAACTCCGCCAAAGAGCCCTGAACTACCAGTTCAGCCACTGACACGTAGGAGAGAGGGGTTTCTAGTACTACTCCAGGCCAAAAGCCCTTTCATTACCTTTCTCTTCCTCCTCCTCCACTAGAATTAATTTTTCTAACATGGGAAAAGCAGAGAACAAGGAAGGCTCTCAAATGCCCAAGAAGCAGCTTGGGAACCTGGGCTCCATTAGGCAATTCCTGCAAGAAGAGATGAGAGAAGACGGCCACAGCATGCTGGTTTGTCCTGCTTGTGGCCAGGAGCTCCCAGCCACCCTTTGAGGTGATCCCAGTATGCCCCAGTCAGGACCCAGCTATCCTGCTCTGCACTGTCAGTCTGGCAATGATACCCAGAGGTGGGACATGGCCACGCCAGCATCGCTTTCCCTTCCCATAGTCAGGGCCAGATGGAAACACATTCCCAGGTCCAGACAAGCCAAGGTCTTAAGATGGTCCTGTTGGTTATGGGACTGCTTTTTAAAGGTAAAGTGGGTTAAAAATCCCTATGGGGTATGTTAGGCAGTGGAGATGTGTGCTCTACAGGAGCCAGCTATGAAGAACTACAGCCCACCAAGGTGACAGCTCCTGGTGGCCAGGTCTAATCTGAGGGTTCAGGAAAGCCTGGACACTGGGACATTTGCATGTCTGGCAGCACAGGAGAAGGAAGCAGGGCTATACCAGTGCCTCTGGGTGCTGAGAGGGTCCCACAGCACCCTCTCATGGACACATCTAGTCTGGGCAACACCTCCTGCCCCATGAGTCTGACTGGACCTGCTGCTACCTTAGATGCCAGAATGGTCCTGGCTCAGAGACCTCAGAAGCTTCACATGCTGCACAGGGGCCCTCTGAGGGTTCCAATGCACGCTCTTGATGGGTTCACAGCCTACAGGTCTCATCCTGCCACCTACAAGACAGCTTTGCAGGGTTGAATTGCTGTCAAAAGCAATACAACTATTTCCAGAGAAAGCCTGGCCTGATGAGTCCAAAACGATCCCACAGCCTTAACCTCCAGAGCCGGCCAGCAGCACCTGCCAGAGGCAACTGGGACTGGCCACAATCCTCTAGGGGGGACAGACACAGACTGCATTAGATGCTTTGAGCTGGCCAGTACTCAGCTGCCACAACTCTACCTCTAGTAACGGCAAGAAACACCAACCTGGGCTGAGCCAATTTCCTACCTCTGCTTTTCAGGCTGAGTCTCCCAGTCAAAACACCCAATCAAATCCTTGGCAAGCATGGCAGCCCTCCTCCTGCCTTCTCTGGGCTCCTTAGGGAGCAGCTTCTGGTCCCTGCACCCCGGGGCCAGCAGTGTCCACTCTCTACACAAGGGGGAGTCGGGAGAGCCGCTCACGCAGCTGCACCTGGGAGCGTGGGCCTCACACAAGGCTCATCTTGCAGAAAACATGAGGTTTTTGTGGTTTTTTAAATACCAAAACCAATCAGACTCAGCAGCAACGTTTATGGCCTGCATCTGCCAGCAACTCCACCTCTCTAAACAATCCCCACCCTCCGGGAGCCTTGGAGAGGCCAGTCAGAGCACGGAGCGGGATGTTCGTTAGGAGAGAACCTGCGGTAATTAACAGGGGCAAGGAGCAAGGATTCAGCCTCCCTGTGAATACAGCCAGCCTGGGGTAAACCCGGGACAGCCCAAACCATCCTGGCCATGCACTGAACACTGGTGTCAACCTATGAATCACCAGTTGCACAAAAACCAGCACCCGAGAGTTGAGCAATTCGGGCTCGGGTTGTTCCCAGCATTTCAGACCGGGCACCGCGACACTTGGGGCGTCTCCAGGCGTCACTCGCATCCGAGAGGGGAGAGTTCAGCTGGAGGAAATCAAAGCACCTCCATAAACCAATCCCACCCCACAGATCGATACCACCCCACCCAGCTCCAGCTGCAATCACAGCCAGGGGCCAGCAGAGACAACCCAATTAGCTTGAAGCTCGGAAAAGTGCGAGTGCAGAGGAAGGACACAAAGCCCCGCCGTGGCCTAAGGCAGCAGCACCCCAAGCACCCGGTCAACACAAGAGGGAGGCAACTCATGGCATCCCCTCCTTGAACAATGAACAGCATCCTTATGCACGTTAAGCACTCCTATTATTATGGCAAATGTTTTAAAAAGTGTTTCTCCAGCAATAATTTCTTTGTTTTTTTTTTCCTTTTTATGCACAAGCCCTTAGAAGAAAAACAGTGACAAGAGAGAAAACATAGAATCATAGAATCATTCAGGTTGGAAGAGACCCTTGGGATCATCAAGTCCAACCATCAGCCCTATTCTACAAGTTCTCCACTACACCAGGTCCCTCAACACCACATCTAATCTACTCTGAAACACAGTCAGGGATGGGGACTCCACCACCTCCCTGGGCAGCCCATTCCAGGCTCTGACCACTCTTGCTGGGAAGAATTCTTTCCTCATGTCCAGCCTAACCCTACCCTGCTGCAGCTTGCAGCCATTCCCTCTTGTTCTGTCGCTCATTGCCCGTGAGAAGAGACCAGCACCAACCTCTCTACCATGCCCTTTCAAGCAGTTGTAGAAAGTGATGAGGTCTCCCCTCAGCCTCCTCTTCCTCAAACTAAACAGTCCCAGCTCCCTCAATCGATCCTCATAAGCCTTATTCTCCAGGCCTTTCACCAGTCTTGTGTCCCTCCTCTGTACTCACTCCAGCACCTCGGTATCTCTCTTGTGCTGAGGTGCCCAGAACTGGACCCAAGACTCAAGGTGTGGCCTCACCAGTGCTGAGCACAGGGGGACAATCACCTCCCTACTTCTGCTGGTCACACTACTCTTTATGCAAGCCAGGATGCCCTTGGCCTTCTTGGCCACCTGGGCACACTGCTGGCTCATGTTCAGCCAGATGAGATGAATTGGGAGCTGCATTTTTAAATCAAGGCACCTGGTGATTCAGCTTTCTGCTAGCACATGCCACAAAATCCAGAGCATTTTGTAGGGAACAAAAGGATATCCCCAAACTAGGCCAAACAGGAACGCTGGCTTCACAGAAACACCTTTTCCAAATACAGAAGGAAAAGTCTATAGATTCATGAAACGCGTGTGAGGGGAGACACGGGTGCGTGCATTTTGCCAACCATGCAAAGCCCACCGTGGTTACGTGACATATTAACAGCTAAATGGACATAAGGAACTGAACAACTGGAAACAAGGATGTTGGTTCACACCATTAGAGCCAGGAGAAGGCCAGGACGCTGGCTCCTGTGCTGGTGCTCCTGCACATAGCCCCGTTCCCCAAGAGCAGCAGGGCGATGGCTTATCCTCTCTGGAGTCACAGTTGTGCCCAGCCCTTCTGCCACGTGTGACAACCCAGAAACTGCTCCTGGTGGGAATTCTTACCCTCAGCCACACACAGACACAGCACACAGCTCCTCTGCAACGTCAGTTCAGAGCAGATCAACAAGCCCAAGAAGGAACAAAGGGCTTTGGAAAGCACTAGGTGAAATCTATCAAGCACTTGGTCTTTAAAAGGGCTGCAGCAGCCACAGAGCTCTTCCCTGGGGGGAGCCTTTTGACGCAGGTAGGATTTTGGTCACATCACTGCATTGCTCCACAGCTCCCCTTGGCTCCACCACTCCCTGCAGAGAATGTGGCAGCCACCTCTCCTGCAGCCACAGACCTGGACACGCCTCGGACACACGGTGACCGCAGCCTTGTGTGCACTCTGAGAACTGCTATCTTGTTTTCGCTGCACCCAAAATGAGCTGTCAGGAGCGATTTTCAGTCAAAGCATCCAGCTGCCTCTTTAAAGAGTCAAATTCAGTCGAAACCTAAAAATATTTTCTTCCCAGCATCCTCCCCGAGGCAGAACCCGGTCACAAGGACAAACCCTCTACCAGAGCAGCAGATCTCGGAGTCCAGGAAACGCAGGGGTTTAACTGTGCTATCACAAGCGGCAAGAGCCGGTTTTCACGTACAAAGAAGGCTTGAGAGAATCAAAATTCAATTCAAGCCAGAAATTTGACACACAAATTTTAGTGCCTGAAGGGACTAAGTAAGCTTTAACTCACCGTGAAGAATCGCAAGGTCCACATGCTAATAATAATAATAATAACCATAATCCAGAGCAACATAATGCTCAAAACCATCTCAGGAGCGAATGGCTCGGTCTCCCAGGGTCACACACGGCTCCAGGGGCACCATGGAACATCAGGGTTTCCCAAACTCATCCACAGTCACCCACAGACAAATGAGACACCAGAATAAATGGAATGGTTTTGGGGAGAGGTCACAACCCCCTTTCACAACACGGGACATGCTGTAGCGTGGTCGAACCGGTAAGGACAGCGTGGTTTTGTACAATCAGGGCAGTTGGCTTCTGTTCCTGGACAACAGTCACCTCTTGTGGGGGGGGGGAAACCAGATGTAAGTTAGAGACATGCATTCCTGAAATGATGTTTTGGAGTTACTGTACCTGTGCCACACCTGTGACAGTTAAAGCTACCCCCTCCGCCGTCTCTACGTCCTCACACCTGGGCTGTAACGTCATTATCTCTAGGGAAATCCTGCCAAAAAACGTAAAATGTTTGCACGTTTCCAGGTAACACACACTCAGCTCTTCCCTTTGTATCTCTTGCCCCAGGCTACCTGCCACACTCACCACAGGTAATGTAAGACAGGCGCAGAATGCAGTCAAGGGACTACATCTGTGACCGGAGACAGACACGTCGCTTTGGCCAAGAAACAGACTTTCAGATAACGCTTAAAGGCAATTTATCAGCAGAGAAAGGCTGGAAGCCAGACTGGAAATGATATTGTGACCCTTTCCCTTTTGCTGGGCTAGAGAGGTGGCTGGAGGCTAGCAGCTTAGGGACTCCCTCTGTGCCACACTGCCCAACGCCGGGCCAGCATGTGCTCTTGCTGGCTGGTGTCATTGGTTTAAAAGCACAGCATGGACCCGGCCCACCTGCCCCGCATTGCCACCCCCACGTGAGCCCTTGCCCTTGGCAAAAACCTATTGCTGATGCTGCAAGCAGCAGCCCTGACTTTGTCCTCACTGGGTTAATATTAACACAGACCTGGACTACCTCTCCCTCTATTTTCCCCATCCTGTGACCCAAAGACAGCTCAAAGTGAGTCTTCATCTCTTTAGGGCCATGCCTGTAATGGTATCAGGCACCCAGGAATGGATCCTGCAGCCTCAGAGCTTTCTCAGTAACCCAAGGCGGGCTGGAGGTACTTTGACCAGACCCAGTGATCTGCAGATCATGATTTGGTAAAACAAGAGACATGCTTGGCCGTGGCAGGTTCTGCTTCAGGAAGCAAAGCTTGGCTCTACTGTCAGGCATAACAAGGCAGGAAGGCATTGGGAGTCAGGACAAGGGAGCCACAGGGCAGAGAGCTGTGTCAGGGAACATTAGGCTGAACATTTGAACCATGAAGGGGCTGTGCTGGGCTGCTGCGTGCGTGCTGAGTCGCTCCAGGATTGGCTGGAGGTGATCAAACTCATCCCTGCAAGTTCATGCCTGCCTTGGCTACTGTCCTAATTAAACTGGCACGTAAGCTGGGAGCTGATAAAACAGATCCCACTGTCCAGGACACGCACAGGCATTTTTTTGCCATATGCCTTCACAGCTGTAATCAGCTAGTGTAGGGTTTAGCCTTCTGAAGACCTAATCTATACTTTGAATTCAATTTCAATACTGTGCTGCTTCTTAGCTGGCAAGTCACAGGGATGTTTGGTAATTACTGTTACACAGGTTCAGAACCACTCACAGTGTAAACGCTCGCCCTGCGAGTTGAAACTCATCCAAGGTCTCCATGCTGTCCTTTCAAACGTGACAACATCCAAAACGGGCACTGTCTCCACGTGGAGGAAGAAGGGCTGAGTGGAAACCCATATGCAAAATGGCAGAGCCAGCTATGGCTGTGATTTCCCCAGTTTTCCTTTGGAAATGGCACAAAAGCTGCCGAAATCCAGCACAAACCCCGATTTGGCCTGGCTGTGGCTCCACACAAAAGCAGAGGCCCTTCTGCTCTCCACCACGCACAGGCTGGAGACAGTGCTGTTGGGGAAAGGGTTACAGCTGAAGCAAATGTCTGTAGCGTTATCAGGAGCCAGTACATTGCTGCTGAATTTGGAATTTGCCAAATATGCATCTGTCTGCATTACCTATAACCTGTGGAGTGTGCCCCAGGGTAAGCGGCAGAGAAGGGGACGGAGAGGAGGGCATTGAGATTTCAACTTTTCCAGTAGAAAACCATTAGTTTTTATGTTATCCTGCTGCTGCTGCTGTTGCTGCTGCTCAAAACAGAGGGATAAACAGACAGGATGTTAGGAAGCTGGTGGATTATTACCTGTGCAACCCCTGTTACGTACAGTGGGACCCCCTCCGACGTCTCAATATTCTCACAGCGACAGAGGATGGTCATAACCTCGAAAGACAGTCTGAGCAGCGAGGAATAAGGGTAGGACAGCAAATATATAAAGCAGTTAACAGAGAGTTAAGACACTCATTGCAAAGGACAGACGAGACTTTCAGGTTTCGGCTTTTCCCTGTTCTGTTTGCCTTTCTCCCACTGCCCGCACCCAGGGCTCCGGAACGCTGGGCCAGAGCATCTTCCCTCACCACGGCAGGGAGTTTACAGCATCCAGCTGCTTTGTTTAATGAGGGTAAAAGGGCTGGGGGGCTTGTCTCCACCCTGTGTCCCACAATTCACCGCAGACGAAACCGAACCGCGTATCCCACCTGGATTGCCATCTTGGATTCAGCTGGAATTGTCCATTGGAAGTTTGTCACAGACAAAAAAGTCTATTTTGTAACAATTTAGAGGCTGCTGTGCCAACACCACAAGGGCCCAGAAGAAAGAAACTGCCAGGGACTTGGCTGCCCACCCCCGGCTAAGGCACTGATGAGAGAAGGTGCTTCCAAGTGCTGTCCTGAGAAGCTGAATAACACCATTTGGTTCCCCCAGAGGCATGTCAAGACTGTGCTGCCTCTCTCACCACTTTTATTTCTGACCCTTAAAACAGGGACAGGATTTTATTATTTTTTTTTCCAGTCCTCAAGGTTGCAGCAGGATAAGAGCCCAGCACCCTGCCAGTTCTAACTGTTCCCTTTGTTCCCAGGTTAGCGCTACCTGGCGGGATGCCGCTGACGGAGACACAATTGCTGCTGTCTCTCTGGCTTTCAGCACTGGTAGTTCCAGAAAAGATGTCCTAATTTCAGAGGAGGAAATCTGCTTCACTCCTCAAGTTAATACAGCAGGCTCCATCTGGGGCATGGCTTATGGTATTTGGGAAAGGCTCTGTTCTCAAAAGGAGAATTAAGCCCCATATACTGTGGCATGAACTGAGGGCATAGATTTTAAAGTAAAATATTGGTTTGGGTGCTGGTCTTCCTGTCAAGAGCCCAGACCTCTAAGGTACCACAGCTCATTCTGGGCAAGCAGTTCTTGGCCCTGGGCTCAGCCTCTCCTTAACTTACTAAGTCAGCCTCCCGAGGACATCTGTTATCTCCTGCGCAAGGCAGGTCAAGGTCCCGCGCTGCTCTCCGGGCTTCTCACACAACACAAAGAGGAGCAGAAACAATTTGTTCATATCAACAGTTCTCCCTTCACAAAAATTCGGGGATGAAGCTTGTCCAGATCAAACGCAGTTGTTAAGCCTTGAGCCCCAAAAACCAGGCCTTTCCTTCCCCTCCCACCTCGTAGGAGCATGGCTGGAGAGCCCGGGCTGAAGCAGCGAGTGTTAGCTGAGACTTCTCCATGCAGCCGGAGCACTACGGTAGGCTCCCGTAGCAATTCCGAGTACCAGCCACCTGGGAGAGGACCTGAGAGCTGTTGCCAGCAGCAGCCAGAAGCCCTCGAACAAGGCAAGCTGCCTGGCCCCCAGGTGAAGAGCAGCTACGGCGGTGTGTCATCTGCAGAGCGAGGGCAGCAACATGCTCACTTTGCCTGCTGGTGGCAACACGTGAACAGGGAAAAGAGGTGGCAAGATCAGGCAGTAAAGGGTTAACTAGAACCTTTGGCCATCACTCAGTGCCAAAACCCAAAAGTCACGTCTTTATCCTTTTTTCCCCTATTATTTTTTTTACACCAATGGAGGAAACTAGCTTTGGTGAGCACAAGGGGGGTAGTTAGGACAGAGCAACATTCCCACAGATCCTAAAGACGAAGAGCTACGTTAGCAGGACAGCAGCACCATCACAGCACGTTAGTTCAGAGACCCACGGGGTAAGAAGCAGCAAGCAAAATCCCCAGCTGAGGAAGGGGAGAGAAAGGAAATCCTGTGGTTTGAAACTGGAACACGGTCTGCTCCTGAGGTGACAGCAGTCAGCACATCTTCAGAAGAAGAGACTTGAGGAGCAGGAGGGTGCGCTGGCTCACTGAATGCCACAAACACGTTTGTTACTGGATGAGGGTTTGGGCCATACTGGGCAGAACTCAGGTTCTCTAGTGAACCCATGGATGAGCCAGCCCGGTGGCCACGCTGCCCAGCACCTCTGAGAGCCTCGTGGCTGCAGAAGTGGCAGAGAGGAGAGCAGGGCTCTTGCCTTCCTCAGCACTCACTGCACGAGCACAGCAAGAGACACACTGACCACCCAGGCTACGGCCCTCTGGGCTTGGTGGGGTTTATATAAATAAAAAACAACCAAAAAAGAAAAAAAAAACCAACCCACAACAATCTGATTGCCTTGGGTTTGAGGAAAGGTGTGGGCAGAGAGGTCATCTGAAAAGTACTTCAGCTGAAAGCATGGGATTTTTCTTTTTTGCCTTTTGCTCTGCAATACCCAGCTGATCTCACACTAATAATCAGCACAGAACTCCCCATTCCTGGGATTTTATATTGTGCATCATCATCTACTGCCAGGCAGGGCTGGAATGACGGGATTACCTCCCGCAGGGGACAGCCAGAAGCCCTGCAGTGGTGAGTGACCCTACATTCCTCACGTTCAGGGCACTACACAGGGCATGTATGGGTCTTTCCAGCCACTTCCAGTGCTGTACATGAGGCTGACCTCCTCCAAAGGACCAGGGGCTGCTCACAGCCACGGGCAGCAGGCTGGGCTGATGCTCATCCATGGTTCCACAGGCAGTGCACAGTCCTGTGCTCCTAAAGATACTGCTGACAGCCCTGCTGGGATGGCTTCGCCCAACTCATACTCCAAAACCCACAAATAATGGGGTTCACCTTACCTTTGGGTGTCAGTAATGCACCACCAAGCCCAGGCCCAGCCTCCATATACGTACTGCTTTACATCAGAGCCACAGCAGCCACCTGCAGCACAGCACAAAGCACAGAAGATGTAGGGATTATACATACACGTGTTGCTCTCAGCCAGGAAAAAACCTGCACCCACAATAAGCCACGAGCAGAACAACTTCCCAACAAGCTGCCCAATCTCTAGGTGCTGAGGAAAGGGCACTTTGTTGGGGGGGTGTCATCTGTTCAAGTCCCTCTGAGCAGGGGAAGCACCTCAGCTCAGCTATGTTACAGCAACGGGTGCTATCAAGCCAAGCCCTGTAACAGGACTCTTAAGAATCCAAGCATTCTTGCAGCATCTGATAAATAATGAACACAGAAAATTCTTTCCAAGATCCACAGCAGGCCCAGAACACATTCTGGTTGACCATAACACAGGTGGCCACCGGGGAACCCAACACTCTCTTCACCTCCAGGGGCTTCACATGGCGATTTCCCAAAGGCAACATGCAACTTTTGGGTTTTTTTAGAATTGTCTTACAAACTTAGAAGAGAGTATTTGTAATAATCCAGTACGATGAACACACAGTTACACACAGAAAGCCACTGTATTTCAAACCAGGATTTTATTTCAGTTTTGTTAAGCAGTTTAAGCACTTTCAGGAATAAGAATTGGTGTAAATCCATCCTTTATTACCTTTAACTGGGATGCAGCAGCTCAGCTATGGAAAGCCATATAAGAAATCTGTCTCCTTTCCCTCACCCACACTGTAAACCACCCTTAAACCCACCAAAAAGCTAGCAGGTCAGTGCTGGAGAAGGAAAGAACTCTGAGCTCCCAAAACCATCTCCTAGTTCTGACTAGTGAAGTACTACAGTGCCTGAGGCTTTGGTGGTCCATTACAGAGTTGGCTGCGCTCAGAGTTTGAACAGCCTCTAGAACTCCTCCAGCACATTTAAGATTTGACCAGTGAAGCCAGAAGACACTGCCAGGGTTTTCACATCTTCTATTCAAGGACTAAGACACCTGCTACCTTCCAAGAGAGCACCCTGCCAGTCACCAGCCCTAGGTTTCATGCCTGGCAAGGGAGGAGCTCTGCGGCTCCCCAGCTCAGACTAGGGCTGCAAGCTGCCATCTCTCAGCAGATCAAGCCAGCGGTCCCTAGCCTGTTATCTATAATCACACTTATTACAGCAATGCCTGAGGGCCTCAGCAAGGCAAGCACTGCACCAACAGATCAGCAGACTGTTTCAGCCCCCGGGGAAGTATCTATGCAGGCCAGTGGCAGGGCAGGCATTGAGGGAAACAGCGTGGCTGCAGTGCTGCAGGAGGGGAAATGGAGAACTATGAAGCCAGCAGATGGAAGCCACAGAAGACAGCTCTTGAAAGACAGACAATGTTTATTAAGTTTGTTGGAAAAGGTCAAAAAGACACAGCAAAGGCAGCACATATCCAGGCCACTGTGCTGGCAGGAGAGGACTCTCTCCTCCCCATCCTCCTCCTCCCTTCCTCAAGCATTTGGCCACCTTCTGCTTTTAGCTAAACCTATCACTCCAACAGCTTTCGCTAAACCGGCAGAGCAGCCCCATCTACAACTCTTCGCCCTCTGATTTCAATAGGAAGTAAACACAAACCGGAGCCAGATGTACACACTTTGTCAGGTCTCTTGTGAGCCACAGCTTAGAGGAAAATTCTCCTGTCACCTCTGGGACTGCCTCTGGATAGCTTCTTCCTGGAGCTGGAAGACTCTTTCAGGCAGGCAAGGAGTTACAGAAGCTGACAATACAATATCCTGCAGAATATTAACTGCAATGCCTCTTAGTGTTTCTTGGAGGACATCAGCCCAGTTAGCTCAGCCTTTTAGCCAGGCCCTTGTTTTCCAAGAACAGGAAGGGAGGTGTTCCTGGCAGCCAGGAAAGGTGTTTTATTTCATAGGGTCTATGTGGTCTTTATAGAACCTCTGGTCATTGTTTTAGACTAACGTTCTGAGCAAACTCTGCACCCTAAACCCACCATTGTTACAAAAATGTGCCTCTCCACACAGATGTTTCTTTTGTTCTGCAGGAAATACCTTATTTAGCGACTCAAGGCGGGCCACGTTTGCTTCCCAGTGCTGGGCAGCACGGTTTACTAAACTGGATTATATGTCAAAAATGGTTCAAGACCTAAGAAAAGAAAAAAAAAGAAGAAACAGGGAAAACTGACACATTAAACAGGAGCCGGATGCCAGCTGGTTGCTTTCATGCGAGCGCCGGACGCCTGAGCGCAGCAGAGCTCCGTCCTGGTAACGCAAGTCAGATGAGCTGAACGCTCATTTTCCAAGTGAAAAAAGAAGGAACAAAGTGAAATCTTTGCAAGGCTGAAGAATAAAACCTCTTGCACAATGAGATCTGGCAGAGCAATTGCCTTTCCCAGCTATAATACGCCCAGTGTTCTAGCAGCCCGGGTCTCACAGCCACTTGGCCACCGCTTCCACAAACATCCATGGTGCCTCTTCCGGGGCAGTGTATGGTGGCCAGGCACCCTACAAACGGAGGATTCATAGCCAGGAAGCTGCCATCCAGCTTGGCCTCTGCCCAAACGAAGGGGTCCCGTGTTCAAGCAAGAATTCCCAGAGCCAGTAAGAAAGCACGTTGTCCGTTCGTCTTGGGGTTTCGCTTACGGAGGAAGATTAATCGCTTGGGAGTTTGTAGACAAATGGAGCTCTCAGCAGATGCAGGAAGCTGCTGCCCTGATGGATGGCAGGCAAGAAAGAAGAGGAGCCCCACCATTACAGGGACACAGGGCTCAGAACATCAGAGCTGGGATGATTTGAGGTTGCCAACAGGCTCGGTGTTGTTTGCTCTCCCAAGGTAACTGGAGGCAATGAGCTTGTATAGTGGCAGGAAGTGGTGAGCGTTCAGAAATCAGGTTGTGGTAAACAGGCTGATACGGTATCTCAATAACTACACTCCTTCCCAGAGACTGAGCCCAAGAACAGAGCAGATGCCGCTGCCTTCACCCGCACAAGGAGCACCGCCACCTTCACTCCTCGCTTCAGGGCAATCTGGTGCCGGAGTCTCCTCCACAAGTCGGGAATAAGCAGCTTGGTCCAGTCTGACAGCGGCTGGGTTTGGTAGAGAAAATGGCCCTGTGCTGGAAAATGTCATGGGGTGGTAGCAAGCGAGTGCAGAAAGGCATGGAAAAAATTGGTAATTGAAAACAGTTACTGACAAAAGGCACAAGGGAGAGGACACAAGGCAGCAAAGGCTTGCATAAAGAAAATCACGTAATAAAAGCAGGGTCTAGACTAAAATCAGTGTCTGGTTCTTAGGTCCTGCTGTGCATATAAATTAGGCTTTGTCCACAGGCAGAAATGGCACAAGGTTAAGAAAAATTAATTTCAAGTGATGCAGGGTTCTGAGTTGAATCCATAAACCCCTTTGATGGTCACTATGGCAGACTGCGCTGGCTGGCTTGTTTGGGATGTAATCTATATCATAATGACTTGTTTTAAGCTGTGAGCATCAATGCTACACGGTGAGTTTGAAAATGCATGTTTAGTTTAACTCACCTTATAACCAGAAGCCCAGAGAAGACAAACAACAAGGAAGTTAAACACCAAAAACAGAGATACTTCCCCAGAATTCCTCCTGGAAACCACAAAGGAAAGCTTCGAGGCTACTCTGCTTGCTTTCTGCTATGCTTTCCGAGGAGTAATTTGCAAGTCTTGGAGATTTAATAAGCACCTGACAAGGGAAATCTTGAGCCCCAGCACCTGCAAAAAAAGAGCTAAAGAGCCACCTCCTCCTGAGAAGGAAACACCACAGAGGAGCTGCATAAATTGCCTTTTGTGTAAGTGGTGAATAGCTGTACTATAGCACCAGCACTATCATGCTACAGACCTGTGACGAGCTGCCGTGCTGCACTCTGGATAGCAACTGCTGGGCATCCCTGCCAGCCCGACACCAAAGGCAGGGAACTATTTTCAGCTGGCCAGAATGAAGAACCTGACTTTGCAGGAGCACTCAGTAATATCTGGCAGACGACAACCAGTGCCACTAAAGTTTTTTCTGCAAGTTCTCAACCCTGGGGAACAGTTCTGAACTCTGGCTCCAAAGGCACAAATGCAAACAAGGGCAAAACCTCCTGGGAGACCCTGAAGCTGCCTGCTCCTTCCTGCATGGTCACCTCATCTTTCTGCAGGTTACATCCTGGCCCATCTTCCACTCCATTTCCGTGTAACTGGCTGCTCTCACCTCTCTAGCTCTCTGCATTGCTCCTTATTGAACTGCATAGTATTTCTTTCAGACCATTTGGTCAACCTGTCAAGTTCATTTTGATTCTAATCCGGCTCTTCAAAGCTCTCGAATCCATTCCCAGCTCAGAACCGTCTGCAAATTCAATAAGCACCTTCTCAATTCCATTATGCAAGCCAAAACAAGGAACTTACTTGATAAATTCTTTCAGCTGAACAGTGAGCCACTGTCAAGTTCCCTGGCAATGGTTTTCCAGGCAGTTTCACATTAGCTTTATAGTATGTGAGAAACCAGTTCCTCCTCACCCCGTGGACTGTAGGCCTTTTGCAGGAAGGGCTAGCAGAGCCTAAAGAAACCTTTCTTTCAGGTTTTTGAAACTTAGAGAAGTACCACAAAGACAGCACAGTCACACTGGCTCAAAATCATGACCAGTTCCTCTTGCAGGAATAAGAAGGATGCCATAACAGGATGGGAGAGATCACAGAGCAGCTGGAAAGGGTTAACTACCCCCGAGTGCTGGGGTGCGGCAGGAAATGTTTACATAAAACTGGAATTAACTGCCAGCTCTTTTTTTTTTACTTTGAAAGAGATCAAGAAGCCCCAAAGGGCAGTGACTAAAGTTAAGTCTGAGAAACTGGGCTGGACCATATTTCTCAAGCTGATTTCTGAGAAATGACAGGAGTACACACAAACCTTTGCACAGCCAAGGCACACAATATCTGCTGCTTCTCCTCATCCCCAAGAGAGCTAACTCACCTGAGAGAGAAGTCAGATTAGCTGAGCACAGCTCATACTCAGAAAATAGGTGCAGTTGTTTTCTTCAAGGTGTTTACAAGCAATGTATTTGTTTCAGTATTCCCCTGGGAAATAAAGCTGGGTTGACTGGGCTACAATTCCCCTCACTTTTATTTTTTTCTCCTTTCACACGCTGAACTTTTGTAATTTGTTCTGACCCAGAAACAGAGTGGGCTGTGCCAGCCTTCCCTTGTCATGTATCCCCAGGTGCTCACCTCAAAGCTCCTCTGGCTGCTGGACCATTGCTCCATGGTACCACCCTGCAGCCCTCATCAGCCAGAAGGAAAATGCCCCAAATGTAGTGAACCAGACTAGTTGTGACGGTTGGACTTGATGATCCCAAGGGTCTCTTCCAACCTAAATGATTCTATGATTCTGTGACAACACTATTATACTTAACTGTAAGATGACCATGGTTGTTAAAAACTACAGCTCCTTATGATGAGACTCTGCAGAAATATTATAGCTTTGTATTTCAAAACTTGCAGATGGATCCTTAGCCACGAAAGCTGCATTGAACCAGACTGCAGCCCAAAATCAGAACTATCTATCAGAGACAACCTAGCAGGATGAACAGGTATTTTGTGTATCTCCCTGAAAAATCAACCACCTGCAACTGCCCTTGGAGAGGATGCAGCGATGGGTCAGGCACCTGCCAAAGGCTCCTCAGCACTTGCACCAAACCTCCCTGGGAAGCTGCCAGCACCACTACCCTCCGGCAAAGTTAGACCCGTATTTCAGACGGGTATTTCATAACATCATCACCCCTGTAGGGATTTGTGGAAGGTTTTTACAAAGCCCAGGCTCTGCATTTCCCGGATGGATTGGCTAACCAAGTGCAATTTCTTAGAAGGAAATTGATGTTGCTCAACAGAAGAAGGATGCGGGTGCCGGCGGGAATGCTGACCCGTGCCTGGGAAGCAGCTTCCCAAATAAGGCTACGAAGCTCCTGCACTCACAGACCTTCCCAGGGCTCGGCCAGCTGCTCCTTCGGCACTGGAGGAACTCGAGCGTCTCGCAAGAGAGTGATGAGAACAAACACCACACCTCAGAAAACCCCCACATGCCAGGGGAGGCACGTGAACAAACTTCAAGAGATCCTGGCTAAAGTAAAGGAAACTTTCCAATCAGCTTCACCATTTGGAAGTGCTTTCCTGCAAAGTGAAGTCTTTCATGTAACAAGTGTTTGACAATTCAGGACTGCAGGCCAAAAGCCTGCTTTTAATATTATTTGCTGTTGGTGCGTTCTTCCTTTCCCCTTCTCTCCCCAAATCCAACCTACTATCACACAAGTAAATGCTGGGCCCCAAGGTCCTCTCTGCTTTTCCCCAGAGAGACACAGCTCAAGTTCCTGGAACTACAACTGCTTGTAGTTACACACCTCCCATTAACGCCCTGACATTCACTCTGCACGTAAGGACGGGGAGCTGCAGAGCTCCCACAGCCTCTCAGGCTGCTCTCAGGAGACAGCAGGCATTTGCAAACCACATTGGGCAGTGACAGAGAAAAGCCTCTTCTGGCAGCAGCACCAAACCCAATTCTGACTTGCAGAGCCCGGTGTGATTCGTGCTCCCTTCCCAGAAAACGGCTGTGCATCAAAGAGTGTCCTCAGCTCGTCGCTCCCAGTTGCAGGAAAGGATAACACTTGGAACAGCAAGCAAATGCCACAAATTCCTGCTGGCTCATCCTGCAAGTCCTGTTCTGTAAACTGCAGAGCTCAACAGAGGTAAAATCAAGTTTTTGAGACTGAATTGGCATCCCGGCACACCTGGAGTACATCTTCCCAATTCCTCACACCAGATGTGGCATTTCAGCAAGTGGCACTGATTTTGAAGGGGTTCCAGGGGTCCCTTCGGAGGGAAGCGCAGCATCAGCTCTAGATCCAAGCTGGCAACTGCAGTGACCTGCAGCAGCTGCTGAGAGACCAAGAAAGCTGCAAGAAATACTGCTGCTCCAGGCAGCTGGTGCGTGCGGTTTGTAACTCCTTAGAAGCAGCCGCCACAGCAGGCTTATTTGTTTTCAAAACTGCAGCCTGCTTCTGGCATCTCCTCAGCAATTCCTCTAACAGGTCTGTTATCCAAGAGAGATGAGCTGATTACAGACCAGTCAGAAGCAAGTGTCACAGCCTGCTGGAGGCCTTGGCTCCAAACCCATAGCAGCATAGTTTGACACGCACAGCAGAGCTGTGGTTGTGGCTGTCCTTGATGTTCACATTTTCTCCCAGCTCAGTTTAGGGCTGAGCATCACAGTGGTTGCCACAAAACTAGTCTGGCGTTGACAGAAAGGATGCAACGTGATTGAGGGCACACAAAGGGAGAAACATCTGCATCTAACCTGCTTGTTGCCTTGCACTTGGCCCCAGTCTGTCACAGAGTGAAGTATCCAGCCTTTACAGCAAGCCCTTGCATCACCTGATGGTAATTAAGTCCTGTCTGCATGCAGCCTGCTCTGCGCCAAAGTGCACTTTGGAGCTTCAGCAGAGGATTGGAGCAGCTACAGGTTGAATCAGGCACAGGGGACTTCACTGCCGGTTTATTTAACACTAACCTAAGCAACCAGCTCATTTGATAAAATTACACAAATCTGATAGGTATCAATTGCATCCAGTGTCAGCATCAAAAGGCCGGGTGACATGCTAGTAGCAGAGTAGCAGTAGGATACAATGGGTAAGAAGAGAACCCCCAGGACCAATGGGTAAGAAGAGAACCCCACTGTGCCCTGCCCCAAGCTGCCCTCTCTGCTCCAGTAGGATGCCCTCTCCCCCAGGAAAAGCCAACCTGCCCCCCAGGAACAGCATGGCTTCTTGATATTCCAAGCCAAAGGCTGTTGGCAGTGGCCCAGAGCCCAGCTGCCCTGCTGGTGCCACAGCCTGACATCATCCAAAAGCAGCAGCATCAGGGTGTGCCGCTGGCACCACAACCTGGCCCACCCCATTCTGCACCGCAGGGACCCCACAGAGCCCACTGCCTCAGGGCACCCCCTTGGCAGGGATACCCCCAGCACTCATCCACAGCAGGACACCCCCTGAACAACACTACAAGGTCCCCTCACGACAGGGATCCCCCCAGTGCCCCTTCACGGAAGGGCCTCTCTCAACAACATCCTAGTGCTCCATCAAGTGTTTCAGCTCTCAGGGCACCCTTCAACAGGCACCCCCCAAACACACACACCAGGTCCCACACTTCCCCCTAAGCAGGGCCTCTCACTTCCCCCCCAGCTCCCAGGGTCCGCCCCACAGCAGGGATCCTCCCCAGGGCTCTTCCATGACAGGAATACCTTCCCCCTCAACCACCCCGCCCTCAAGCCTCTCCCAGGTCCCTCCCCATCACAGCATTCCCCCTCAGTGCCCCAAAGCCCCCTCGGGACATGGACTCCCCCTCCCAGGCAGCACCAGACCTCACGATAGGGACCACTCGAACACCTAAGAGTCCCTTCACAACCAAGAACCCCCAGTTCCCATCGGGGCCTCTCCCCATTACAGAGACACACGACCCTAATTCCCTCAGGGTCTCCCCATGACAAGCACCCCTCAAGCCCCTCTTCCCCCGTGACAGGCCCATTCCAACCTCCCACACCCTCCCCACCACGGCAGGGTCCCCCCACGAGCCCCTGCAAGGCTCAGGCCGTACCTGAAACCACCAATGCCTCGTTGGGCCCCACCGTGTGGCAGTTGCCCATGGTGCCCACACCACCGCCCGCCGCCTCCTCCTCCTCCTCACCGCCAGCTCCCAGAACCCTGAGCGCCGCCACGCCACGCCCCCGCGCCGTGTACGTCGCTGGCGCGACCTGCGGGCGCCGCCATGTTGGGAAGGTCAGTGCTGAGCCGTGCCTCACCTACGAGGGGGGGCCAGGGCTGAGTGTTTGGTGGGCGCCGCCATGTTGGGAAGGTCGGCGCTGAGCCAGGCCGCGCCGCGCCTCAGGGGCGGGGTTGAGCATCCTGTGGGGGCCGCCATGTTGGGAAGCGGTTGCGTGGGCGGGATGGCAGCGGGTTGTGAGGAAGGGGGTGACCCTGCAGGGGACTCTGACGCCGTTAGCGAGGCTGGACGGGCCAGAGAGTTGGGCAGAATCGTGATGTTCAGCGAGGGCAAGCGTAGGGCCCTGCGCTGAGGGAGGAATCATGCCCGGCACAGGGTACAGGTCAGGAGTTGGCCTGATGGAGAGCAGCTCTAGTGAAGGAGCCTGGGAGTCCTGGTGGACAAAGGAGTTACCCCCAGGCCAGCAACGTGCCCTTGTGGCCAAGACCAGTAATCTCCTGAGGTGTGTTAAAAAGAGCATGGCCAGCAGGACAAGAGAGGTCATCCCCCTTTTGCCCTGTGCTGGCGAGGCCACATCTGGAGTACTGTGTCCAGTGCTGGGCTCCTCAGTTCAGGAAAGACCAGGAACTACTGGCGAGTGTCCAGCAGAGACTATGAAGATGATCCAGGGACCGGAGCACCTCTCTGGTGAGGTCCCTTCCAACCCTTACCCGTGCTGTGCGTCTGTGCAAGGCGGGGTGTGTGCCCTGCGGCGTGCAACGGGCATGCAATGGGCTGCTCAGGACCTTCTGGCTCCATCGCCCACCCAGCCTGGGGCAGGCACTGATGGCTGGCTCCTTGCCATTCACCACCATGGCTTTTATTGCCCAACAGCAGCAGGGGATGGCAAGGGGTTCTCTCCAGCCCCCACCAGCCCCACTAGTCTCTCGCTGGCCTCCCAGAGCGCCCGGGCCAGCTGGTCGTTGCGGGCCAGTGGCCACGGCTCCTGCAGGTGGCAATCAGTGAAGTAGCGGCCGCTGAAGCACTCGAGGCCCTCCTGCGTGGCACAGTACAAGGAGGTCTGGGCACCTTCAGCCGCTTCACAGAAGAAGAGCCGGACCAGCGGCAAGAAGAATGGCTTCAGCCAGAGAGGCGTGTGGCGGAAGAGCTCCGTGTTGACAAACCCTGGGGCGAAGGGAAAATAGCCATGTCACACCCTGGTTGCCAGCGGGGAAGGGCCCACACAGGAGCCGGTTGCTTTGCTGCAAGCCATGGAAGTGGCCACATGCAGGGTGGCCTTTGCACGGGCAGCTTTGCTGTGGCT
The DNA here is from genome assembly GCA_013400555.1 of Jacana jacana. Lineage (NCBI taxonomy): Eukaryota > Metazoa > Chordata > Aves > Charadriiformes > Jacanidae > Jacana > Jacana jacana. The sequence goes on from VZTM01036930.1 coordinate 187,645, forward strand.
TCCCTGGGAGTGCTGCCTGTGCCCCGTCTGGGCTTGCAGCGTGGCCAGTGGTGCGTGGGCCAGTGCTGCAGGGTGCTCCATGCAAAACCTGTGCCCTGTACAAGGTGCACTGTGCACAGGGGCCTGCCCTGCACAAGGATGCATCGTGTAAAGGTTGCCCCGTGAGAAGGGATGCCCTGTGCAAAGGGAGATGCCATGTAAAGGACACTCTGTGCCAGGGGACACTCCATGTGCCGGAATTCCCTGTGCAAAGGCTGCACAGTGCCAAAGCCATGCCCGGCAAAGGCGGCCTCGTGCGAGGGGCTGCACCCCACGCAAAGGGACACCCCACACAGAGGACACACCAAGCAAAGGGACACACCACGCAAAGGGACACACCATGCAAAGGGACACCCCACACAGAGGACACACCAAGCAAAGGGACACACCACGCAAAGGGACACACCATGCAAAGGGACACCCCACACAGAGGACACACCAAGCAAAGGGACACCCCACACAAAGGAACACCCCGTGCAGAGGCCACACCAAGCAAAGGGACACCCTGTGCAAAGGGACATCCCGTGCAGAGGGACACCCCACACAAAGGAACACCCCGTGCAGAGGCCACACCGAGCAAAGGGACACCCTTTGCAGAAGACAACCCACGCAAAGGGACATCCCATGCAAAGGGACACCCCAAGTAAAGGGACCCCCTGGGCAGAGGACAGCCCACGCAAAGGGGCACCCCATGCAGAGGACACCCCACGCAAAGGGACATCCCGTGCAGAGGGACACCCCACACAAAGGAACACCCCGTGCAGAGGACACACCAAGCAAAGGGACATGCTGTGCAAAGGGACACCCTGTGCAAAGGGACATCCCGTGCAGAGGGACACCCCACACAAAGGAACACCCCATGCAGAGGACACCCCACACAAAGGGACACCCTATGTGGAGGACACCCCATGCAAAAGGACACCCCGTGCAGAAGACACACCAAGCAAAGGGACACCCTGTGCAAAGGGACACCCTGTGCAGAGGACAGCCCACGCAAAGGGACACCCCATGCAGAGGACACCCCAAGCAAAGGGACACCCCGTGCAGAGGACACCCTGCTCAAAGGGACACACCAAGCAAAGGGATGCCCCGTGCAGAGGACACACCAAGGGTGAGCCCACCTCATCCCACCTTCCCCAGCTCTGGGTCCCTACCTGGGTGCACGGCGTAGCACGTCACCTGGGTGCCCTGCAGACGGGTGGCCAGCTCGCGGGCGTGCAGCATGTTGGCCAGCTTGCTGTCACAGTAGTCCTGGAAGGCTGACAGCGGCCCAGGGGGTGGCTGGCCCAGGGTGTCGGGGTGCAGGCGGCCGGCGCAGTGGGCGCTGGAGGCAACGATGACCACACGGCTGGGCGCGCAGCTCTGCAGCCGCTCCAGCAGCAGCTGGGTCAGCAGGAAGTGGCCCAGGTGGTTCACCTGGAAGGAGAGGCTGAAGCCATCCTCTGTTGTGCCCCCGGCGCTCACCCCTGCAAAAGGAGGCAATGGCAGCCCACAGTGGGTGCCCTGGGGGTGCAGGGGACGCCGGGGAGGGGGTGGTGGTCCCAGAGCTCACCCGCGTTGTTGATGAGGAGGTGCAGGTGGGGCTCCTGGAGCAGGAAGGCGCTGGCGAAGGCTCGCACGGAGCGCAGGCTGGCCAGGTCCAGCTGCATGAACCGCACCTCCGGGTTCCCCGTCTCCTGCGGGCACAGCACAGCCTGGGGCACGGCCAAAGGCGAGGGCACCCTGCCCGGGGGTGGGGTGTCACCCTGCCTGGACTGAGGGGGGGCTTGGTCTGCAGACTGAGCAGGGTGAGGGGGGCTGCAGGGTGCCCTAGGGCTGCCCCCACGCCTGGGCTGGGGGGTGCCCGTGCAGCACTCCCAATGCAGAGTGCCTGTGCCTTGGGGTACGTGGGGGTTGTCCCTGCGGTGTGCCATGTGCCATGTGGGTCTCCTGAGGGTTCCCCAAGGGCACCCATGGCCAGGTACTGAGGGTGCTCATGCAGGGGCCAGGGATGTCCCATTGGGATGTCCCAAATCAGGGGTGCCCCTGGGGTGCCAGGAGGGGTGTCATGGGGGTGTTCTGTAGGTGTCCATAGGGGTATCTTGGGACTGCCCAGCAATGTCCCATGAGGGTGTCATGGGCAGTGCCCTGTGGGTGCCCACATGATGCCCAAGAATGTCCCATGGGGGTGTCTCAAAGGTGCCCCAGGGGTGCGCCATGGGGAGGATCTCCTGAGGGTGGCCACAGGGGTGTCCTGGGGTGGTTGCCTAAGCATGTCCTGGGGGTCACCTGAGGGTGCCCGGGGAGGTCCCGCGGAGGGGACGGGGGACAGGGACGGGGGCCAGTATGGCGGCGCTCACCGTGCGGATGCGGCGGGCGGCAGCCTCCCCCTGCAGGGCGTTGCGGGCCGCCAGCACGACGCGGGCCCCCCCG
>VZTM01036930.1:190370-223387 GCA_013400555.1 Jacana jacana
GGGGGCGGGGAGCGGGGAGGGGAGCAAAAGGCCGTTCGTTTCGCAAGCGAAGCGTGGGGTTATCGGGACAGAGCGCGGCGGGGGGCGGAGGGCAGCGGCTGGCAAAGGGCTTTGTCCGCCGACATGATGGATTGGGGGCCCCGGGTCGGGAGGAGACGGGGAGAGGAGGGAGATGAGGGTCAGCGCAGCCTCCTGCCTCCGGACCGCAGCCTTCCTCCTGTGCTGCAAGTCCCGGGGAAGGTCACTGCTGCACGGGACGATGCTCCGAGGGAGAGGGGTGCACCTTGTCACCCCCAGACCTCTCCTGTAGATGCTCCATCCCTGGAAACACACACGGTCAGGTTGGGCCTGATCGAGTTGAAGATGTCCCTGCTCCTTGCAGGGAGGTTGGACTAGAGGGCCTTCAAAGGGCTCTTCCAAGCCATTCCATGACCTTCCAGTCTACCTTGTGTTCTGTTTCAGGCCTTTCAGGACAACAAAGACATCGAGGTGCTGGAGTGCGTCCAGAGAAGGGCAACAGAGCTGGTGAGGGGTCTTCAGCACAAGTCTTGTGAGGAGCAGCTGAGAGAACTGGGGGTGTTCAGTCTGGAGAAGAGGAGGCTGAGGGGAGACCTTCTTGCTCTCTACAACCCCCTGAAAAGAGGGTGTCACTGGGGGGATGGTGGGGGGAATGATCTTTTCTCCCAAGTAACAAGCGATAGGACAAGGGAAAATGGTCTCAAGTTGCACCAGAAGAGGTGTAGGATGGATAATAAGAAAAACTTCTTCACCAGAAGGTTTGACAAACANCCTCCCCTGCTGCAGCTTGCAGCCATTCCCTCTTGTTCTGTCGCTCATTGCCTGTGAGAAGAGACCAGCACCAACCTCCCTACAATGCCCTTTCAAGCAGTTGTAGAGAGGGATGAGGTCTCCCCTCAGCCTCCTCTTCCTCACACTAAACAATCCCAACTCCCACAATCGATCCTCATAAGCCTTATTCTCCAGACCTCTCACCAGTTTCCTTGCCCTAACTGCCCTACTTGGGAGATTCCATCCTGAAGGTCCCTTCCAACCTAGAAGATTCTATGATCCCCAACCACCAGCATCCTCCCCCATCCCAAGCTCAGCCCCTTCCCACAGCTCAGGCTCCTCTGGTGCAGGTCAGACACTCGGGGAAAGGGCCAGGTTGCGGTGACAAGAGTTAAGACAGACAATCAGAAAACAGAATGTGAAGTATTTTTTTTTGTTTTATATACAGAATACAGGAAAGTTTCTGTAAAGTCTAAAACGTTACAATTACTATGTACAGTGGAACTAGCTGTCCTGCTGCGGGGAGGTGGCATAGAAACAAAAGAGACAGACAGGTTACGACAAACGATCTGCTACAATAGACAATTTGAGGAACGTCATACCACATGTAGCACTGTACACAGCTTTAAAACATTGAAAAAAATGCCATCACTGATGTATTTACACAGAATCCCAACACTTTTCCTTATTTGAAATAAAAATAGGATGGACACCAGGAAAAGAAACTCGTTTCTCACTGCCCATAATACACAGTAGCTACTTGTAGTGCAACCATAGCAGGGAGGGATGGGAAAAATAACTGTGGGAAGAAGAGCGCTTCTTTACATTAAATAAAACAATGATATTGTATAGATTTGCTGTATGAAAACTGTATTTCTCTTTTAATATAAAACTATTGTCACTGGCACAAAATAGAACAAGTTTCTGATTATTTTACAACTGCGTGGGAACTATCTGTCAGAGAGAGTCCTCGAGTCAGACAGCGGTCGCCCCTCGCGCTGACACGGCTTGCTCTCACTGCAGTTTTCCTTTTAAAATGAAATGTATAGTACAAATATATGTGCAAATGCCCCTAAAACTTGAGCAAAAAAGAAAAATTAAAAAAAGTTAAACGTTCTTCATTTCATGCAAACGGCGTGTGAACAGTCTCTGGGCCGATAGAAAATCCCACCTCGGTTTGTACAGTTTTGCATTGCCAAGAGTCTGAGGGCGTTTGTTTTCCCTCACTCCCAAAGTTCTCTTCCTAAAATTCCTAGGGAACGGAGTTTGAGCGCAGCACGGGCACCTGGTGGGGTTTCAGAGAAAGCTTCTCCTCCAAGTCCATGTCTTGTACTAAGGCAGCGTCCCCCTTGGGCTGTTTGGTCGCAAATTCGGTGATGCTGAAAACGAACTGCAGGCAGCCCAGCTTGATGTAACTGCCGTGGTGGAGCAGGGCAGTCCCCTCCCAGCCAGCCCCGCTGCCCCCTATTAAGCTGGAGCTGCTGGCTTTGCAGTTACAGGGTTTCCGATGCTGCCCTTGGGCCTGCGAATTCATCACAGCGGCTTCTTCATGCGGCTCCTCTTCCTGTTTTCTGCTTTTATGTCGTTCTGCAAAAGAAAAGCAATAAAAAGAAGAGGTGAGGGTTTGGGCCAGCCAGAGGCAACTTGTTTTCATCAAGGAGGGGGGCGGGGTGGGGGGGGCTACTGCTGAGGTGCCTCGGGGCTGAGACCCTCCTGCAGCGAGGGGCTGATAAAAGGGAAGCAGGACGCTCCCCCCACAGCCCCGGGGAGGTAGAGGCATTTAGTGACACATCTATTTCTACAGCCAAAAAGAAATTAAAGAAAGCAAAGAGGAAGCTGTTCAGGTGGAGAGCAGGAGTAAGGCACGTGGCTGTGTAAGCCAGGCCCAGGCCCGTGGAGAGGACCCCCCTTTCTGCGAGGGGTGCACCCGCCGCTGTAGGAACAAGGAATCGATCGGCACCCGCTCGTGACCCCCTCTAACAGCTCCCTGTGGGGCTGGTGATGTCTCAACACTCACTTATCACACTCTGCACTTTGGCAACAATACTGCTGGGAGGAGTGGGCGTCATCTTCTCTGAGAAGTCACAGGAGTACAGGACGTTGTCCACTGTTGTCCCATGCTCACTGTAGTTCAACAGCTCGTAATGCTTCGTATTCTGAAAACAAAAAAGGGAAGAGGAGGGGAATCAAGAGAAAGGCTCCTGCTGAAGCACCCCCGAGACACAGCACCCCTCTCCCTACCACTGGTGAGGGTTAAATAAGAACAGTTTAAAATAGCCTCCAGCTTCAGAGACCACCAACCTGAGCCTCATGAGCTCAGGCTCACAGAGGAGCTGGTTCTCCAGCAAGAGCTGCTTCTTGGGATGCTTCCTGGCAGGAAGGGCCAAAGCAGTTTTGAAGGGAAGCGCTTGGACCAATAGATCTTACAGAAGCAGGGATCCAAGCTGATTCTCCCAAAGCGAGCACACCACTTTAACAGGCACACTAGGATGCCAACCTGGCCCAAGACCTGTGCCTGGGTGCCTAGCAGGGAAGAGATTTAGCACTCTGGAAAGTGGATGCAAGGTGGCAAGAGGGATGGCAGCGTGCTGCAGCAGCCTCAGGACAGAGCCAGTCTGGGATTTACAGGCCTTTTGCAGACACCGAAGCACAGGGAGGTGTTCCTGTGACATTACAACATGGCTCAAGCAGCCTCACACTCAAATGAGCTTTGCAGAAGAAGTTGAGTGTGGAAGAGATTTCAGGTTAGCTCACAGGAATCATCTGAGGGCTGAAGACCTTGTGCCCCCAGGACTACAGAGCTTTAATCAAGTTGTAAAAACTCCCCACGTAGAGCGAAGTAGGTTTCCAAATAACCTGCTAGACCTCAGAGGCCAAGGCCAGAAGCAGAAACAGCAGCCAGAGCTAAGGAAGGGGGAATCCTCCCTCCAGAGCAACCACAGCCATAGGAGGGCCTTGTGGAGCATGGAAGAGGTTCAGTGCCTAGAGCCTAATTTAGGATTGACCACTGTGAGGAGATGGCTTCAACACAGATTTAAGGTCTGGATCCCATTACTGAGCGTGTTCTGTAGCTTGTAGCATGCTGGAGGAATGGCTAAAGCTGGCTGTGGGTTAATCCTGGATCCTGCTCAGTAGCTGGTTGACAAATGGTGATATAAAAGACTACCTCGCTTCAAAGACTGTTTCCATGCTAAGAGACATCTCCAGCAGCGCTTTTATTAGCAGACCCGCCAGTCTATTTACTTCAAGACCAAACTAATCTCTGGACTGTAGTTAAGAGGCAACTGTAGACCTCTGTTTACGCTGGGAGCTCTACTGAAGTTTTGGTTAGATATGTGATTTATACAGAGTACTCCAGGTGGGCACAAACACTTTGCATCCCCCTCACACCTGGAAGCAGAAGGCTCAGAGCAGTCACCTGGTTTGTTCCAGCTGAGGAGCAGTGCAGACACCTAAGGTGTAGCTTTTATTAACCACACAGCTGGGCAAAAGGCTATTGAACCGTTTCTATGGCTTTTGCTTTCCCCAGACACCAGCGGTGACAGCGCTTACTCGCGGTCATGTCTTTGTCAGCAGGCAGTTAGCTCAGAGAAACCCCCCTGGCAGAGCTCTCAGGGTAGGACAGAAAGCGCTGACGCAGCCCTGGCTGGCGTGAAACCATTCACAGCCCTGGCTCTTACTTTGTAGTCCACAAAGGAGCACCACACAAAGACAACCTGCTGCCTGCATCTCCAGCTCCCGCTGCTGTGGCACGCCAAATACTAAACCAAACCAAACCCCAAAGCCCTCAGGCACTCACCTCATCGTAGAATATGCAGGCGTGTTTGCCAGACACGTAGTTACAGTGACCATAGCTTGTAAGGCACACATCCATATCAGCTCCTGTCAATCGAGGGGGACAAAAACAGGCTCAGTTGGTTTCAGAGAAAAAAAAAAAAACACCACCAAAAAACAACCCCAAAACTGTCAGGCAGCAGAGAACAACAGGCAGAATTAAACTTCAATTAGCAAAACAACAGGGGAGCAACTGCCTTTGTCCTCTCCCAGGACTGCATGAATAATGCTGCCAGATAAGGCACCCAACTAAGTTTCGGTGGGGGAAGGGAAGGCCAGCAGCTCTGTGAAGGTTGAAGAGCGTTTCAGAGTTACTGGATCTACCCAGAGGGCCACCAGAATCTAAGCAGAAAGAAAGGAAACCTGGAAACAGACCCTAAGTCTTCTCTCCACGGGTCAGGCATTAATCTCCAGGGGAGCTGTTCCACTGCCTTTGCCACCAAAGGAGAGGTTGCCTCCCCAACCCAGGGAGGTTGCAGAGGTGCAGAGATTCAGGAGCAGAGGGAATGTCCACACTTCTCTGCAGCAAAGAACCCCAGTACAAGCAGCCACAACGGAGCTGTTTTTCTTCAACACCCACTTGACAAACACGCTGGGAGGGTCAGGAAGAACCACCCTGATTCTGGAAAGGTCAGGGCAGGAAAAAGCCACTCACCTGTCCCAATGTAGAGGGTTCGATAGCACATATTGACTGCACCCCCTAAGCCCATCAGAGGATAGAACACAGCCCGGGCTTGCACTTCCTTTCTTTGCGCTGCAAAGATAAAGAGAAATTACTTGAACAATGTTATCAGCTAGGAAGGCTGCTCCACCAGGGTTCCCAGCCTTACACTCTCCAGAAAGCACAGATCCCAAGGAAGACACAGTCAGCTTTGGCCAGAACCCCAATTCCCAACCCTCTAGGAATGTTTGTGCATTAAAAATGCCTTTTTGACAGTTTATCAGAGAAAATTGCTCTCTCCAGTAGCCCCCACAAGCCATGCAACTGGGGGAATGTTAACACTGAGCGTGTGCAATGGAGCTGTGCCGAGGAAAACATCAGCCTCCTACCACTAGCTTCCTTCTTAATCTTTTCCACTATGGATAACCAAAGAGCTGAGTCTTGCTGTCAAAGTGCCACTTGAAAAACAAAACGGGGTGCTGTCACCAAGTGAACAGCTGTGATTTCACTTCTTGTGAAGCTGCAGGAAAAATGACAGGGGCTGAGCAGACAGGGCTGGCCCAGGGACCAGCCCAGGCCAGGCCAATTTACTGGGTGGCCTCTGTTACCCTCAGGTCAGTCCCTGGCACATTCGACAAGGGCTGAGCCTCCAGAGCAGCTCCCTGGCAGCCAAGTTCAAATCCCAGTTTCATGTGCCCCCCACAAACTGGATGGAAAACCACCTCCCGTGGAGCAGGACCATCAAACTCTGGACCACACAGGCCTAGTCAGGATTTCAGCAGCTGTCTTTTGGGGATAAGCCCCTTTTAAGCAGAGTTTAGGTCACTCCTGGATACTACGTCTGCGTGACAGTTTTACACCAACAGTGTGAAATCAAAGAACAGAACAGGAGGATTACAAGAGATGGTTTGCAGAGTTGCCTACGTCGAGAACACTGGCCAGACTGAGTGCCATCACTGGACAGGCAGCACAACACAGCTGAAATGTGCAGGTTCCCACCTCCACCCAGCACAAGTTCTTCCAGCTGCCTGGCTCTGCCTGCTCCACAGGGCTCACTAAAGCTTTTGGATCTACTATTTCCCCAGCAATGCTAAGCAGTCAGCCCGATGCATCGTTTCTGCCCAAAAAGGGTGATGGGTTTGAAAGGCAGACTGCTGAAGAATTTCCAGAACTCCTCTGTTCTGAGCAGCACGGGAAGGCAGCTCGTATCACAGCCTGGTGCTATGTCCTACAGCAGGGTTCAAAAGAAGATCAACAAAGCATTTAGAGAATGCTGTGATGCTACAGCAGCAAGGGAGCAGGCAAGCAGAGAGTTCCAGAAGAAGGTTACCAACTGCTAGCAGGCTTCCAAAGATCTTATCGTGGATATTTACCCCTAGGCCTAGCAGAGAGGGAGCAGACAACTGCTCTCACAACAAGGCAGTCCAGTTAGGGCTTGACGGGAGATTAAATGGGATGGCTGCAGCTGGAGAATCGGCAAGTCAGGTTCCCCCTGCAGCTCTAGGTGTTAGCATGCCAATACCAGTGACCACGAACAAAGCCACTGCTGAACTGGGGTATCTGGTGATTTCCAACAGAAGCACAAGTTGTTTTCCATTACTGGCATTACTTTTAGTGTTTTGGCCTGACAGGGACACTGTTCTGAACGGGCAATGACAATGTCACACATAAAGGGCACACACACTCTGTGCCCTGGTTCCTCCTGTTCATCTCACAAGCAACAAGAGAGCAGGAACTCATTTACTTCCCTTGCCCGTCTCAAAGGTGAGGGGAAAAACCAAAAGCAGCTGAACCTTCCCATCTCATGCTAATTCTAAGATGAATAAAATACAACTTCCCTAAAGATTTTCCAGCAGAATATTCAGAAGCTGCTGAAGGTGTTTTCATTGCCATCATTTGTAAATAATCAAGTAGGGAGACCCAAAGGAGTGTCTGACCAGCGGATATCCAGAGCAGGGGATGAGAGGAAAGAAAGGTGAAAGGCAGCATCAGACAGATACCAGAAGAAGAGGGAGATCTCCTTCAATGAAGAGGCAAAGGAGTGCCAAAAAGCTCAACATAAATCAACTATTCTAGGGCTGCTCTTACCTTCAATGTGGTTTCCCACAGGAGACTGCTGATGGGAACTGACACTGCTCGCTAGAGACTGAACTTTGGAAGGAAAGAGCTGATGTATTCTCTGCAAGGCCAGAAACTTGATCAGCTGCTCATCCAGCATATTTATCTCAATCTCTGTTAATAAACAAAAAGCAATTAGTTAAGTTATTCACGGAAAGGGTGCAATCTGAGCTGCAGTGGATTGAACTTTCAAACTTGCCATTTGCTTCAACAGCGAAGACTTGACAAATTCTGCAATATTGAGACTCTTACATAAAAGTGATCTATAACTTCATATCATCTCCCGTCAGCAGCGTGCGAGGAGAGTGCCAGTGATGGCCAGAGAGCCACAGCTGAGGCAGCAAGCAGAAGTTATGGGGAACAAGGGCTGATAAAAGTTGAAAATCTGCTGCTTTGGTCCAGAATAAACAGCTCTGCAGAGGTGGACATCGCACCCCCTCCTTTTGGGGAGCAGGCTGGGTCCTTCTTGTGAAGCTCCATAACCTAGGTCTGAAGTCTAGCCCTGCATTACAGAAGAAAGCTGTAACCACCTTTGAAGCTGCCACAGGTTCATTCCTGAGTCAGGCGCTTTCGTAGCAGGGTCAGTTCAACCAAGCAGGGCAATTCAGACAATATCATTAACGAGCTTTAAAGCAGATCTGTTGCTGATAGCTTTGAAGCATTTCTATTTGTAAAGCCCTACAGAGGTCTGCTTTCTGGCAGCCTCTTCTTCCAAGAGCTTTTCCTCACCATCAGTGACAGTTAATACAGTAAGTAGAAGAAGCAGAGCTACAACAGCCTTTCCCAATAACAGGGGTATAGTCTGGGCAGCCCCCAGAAAGGAGGGTCACACTGGCAACCCCGGAAAGGCTGTCCTTCAGATGTAGAAGTCTCTGGCAACAGCCCTGGGGCACTAGTGATGGTTGCTGCTGAGCCATCTCCTCCTCCTGAAATCACTCCACTAAGGTTTGGCATTTCTTGCCAAGTGCAACAACAGGAAAATAAAAAATGAGCCAGTCTAGGAGAAGACTGACAGGAGCAGAAATTAACCAGAAAATTAACTGACCCATCAGAGCACCACCACTCAGGTGACTGCTTGACTACAAGATCTATTGTTCCTGGACTTTAGGCCTGCTGGGACCAGCTCTGGATTGCACTAGCACCACAACACGGCAGGGCTGCATGTTCCTGCCTGCGAGTTCCACCTGGAAAGCAGCCCGTGCAGCAGCTTTGTGATCATTGTGATCCTTCCCCAGAAAAGCTGGAGGCAGAAAACACTTCACCGGCCTTGCTGCCTTGGCAACGCTACAAGTAGGGAAGCATGTGACACATTTAAGGTAATGTATACCCAGCTCCACCCTCACCTGACTGCAACCCTTCTTTATCTCTGAAACTCTTCCTCAAGCAGAGACCAAACGCTCTGGGGAAACGTAGAGCCGGATAACGAGCTGCATACTCACCGCCATCCACAAACGCTTTCAGGGAACTGGTGAGGTCCAACATAGCTGCGGAGTTTGAAGTGAGTGATGAGGGTAGAGTTAAAGCGCTTCCTATGGATAAGGTGCTGGGACTGACCTTACCATCTATAGGGAAAGATGATGCAGAGAAGATATGTCACTGTGACGTTAGCAAGTCATACACCCAGCCCTTGGGCTGCACTTCCCTTCCAGGCTGCTCGGAATGACTGATTTTGCTCAGGTCTGAATGAGAGGCCATTAGCTTTCTTCTCCTCACAGAAGGACTAGTGTGTGGCTCCAGCTTCTCCCTCTCACCTCCAGTTGCAGGAGGAATTCTGGACCTACACATTTAAGCTCCCACTCCCTGTTTGAAGCAGCAGCAATAACAGAGTGCGAGCAATGTCCTGTGGAGACTGGAAAGATAAGCACCAGGTCCCCAGGACCCTGAGGAGCTTACTAAACCCTAGAGACGTTTGCCAAGTAGCTTGTCCAGGTCTGAACATGCATAAAGAGTCAAATTCCCAGGTTTTTATTTCAGCACCCAAGTCTGGGGTGTACTTCACTGTCTAGTAAGAACATGAAAGCCCTAAGCAGATTTTACTAAGTGAAATCCTCCTGCTTTGGCAGCGAGCATGCAGTGGGAAGCTGCAGCAGCAAATGGCAGGAAACAAAACCCCTTTAACATGTTGTTGATAGATCTTCTGGAGTTGGTTTGCTTAGAACTGAAACTACTATAAGCCTGAAATTTACAGCAAAATAAGGTCGTGAATGATTTGTGTTTCTGTAGTCAGCAACCAAATCTGCACACCATAACTGAAGACTTGTTATAAATAAATACGCATCATGTTAGATGGAAAAATCTAAATATTTACACCTTTCCCAAGAGACACTGCATCAAAATGATGTTTTAATCTGCCTTTTCTAGAAAGCAAGCTTTGCACCAAAAGCAGTTACTCAACATCTTAAGTAACTGCAAAAATTACGTAGGGTTTGCAGCGCTCTTCAAACCCCAAGCAAGAAGTTTCCTACAGCATGGTCTCATCTCCTCTACCCAAACTTCTCCCAGCCTTGCACTTCTAAGCAGGGCACAGGCCGACTCACAGCCTCAGAGTAACCAAGGCTGTTCAGCAACAAGCAAGGAGGCCACGTACTCCAGGTGCTGCTTCCAAACACGAGGTGAAGCTCACGAAGATACTCGTTAAGGAATTTTTTAAAAAAAAGAGAACAATAAAAAGGTATTGCTTCTGTTGCTTGCCATCACCAGGTCTCAGCCCCTCCATGCCAGCCTGCTGCTGAGCCACTGCAGACTGACTGCAAGAGAAGAGACAGCTCTGCCTCACGCTTTTTGGGGACTGCTTCAAACCCAGCCTGCACAGGGGGTTTTATCTAGTTTGAGAGTGGAGCTGGTGTGGGGAAAGGGAAGAGAAAGAGAACACTCCCAGTGAAAACCAACTTTTGAGCTCTGGGCAGCGAAGTCTGACTTTCAGCTATCACATCTTTGACTTGATGGTTTTACATTGAAGAACAGGCATGTGCAGCAGGTTTTTTGGGTACAACTCAGGACTGAGACAACACATTCAACCCCAAACCCTGTATCACCAGACTGGCAGATACCAAACAGACCACAGCTTCCCAAGCCTGTACTTCTCCAGCATCGAGGCTGCCCAGTTGAAGACTTCTAATTTAAAACTACTGCTGCTTTCCAAAATTAACTGATCTACAATCCTGCTTCTCAGGACAGAGCTCCCCTCTTAGGTGTATGCAACCAGCAAAACCATCCCGTGGCTGCCATGAAGGGACCTAAGACAGAGGAGGTGTGAGAAACCTCTCCCAGCTCTCCACAGAAAACCCAAGTCCAACAAGATCATGCTGCTACAGCCTTGAGGTTCAGGATAACATTTAGACTGAAGACTTTCTCAGCCCCGGGGCCACCATCAACTGTTTGGCACGTACCTGAAGGTGGTGCTGGTGAACAGAATCTGTTGGTGGAGCCAACAGCAGAGACCCCATCTCCTGCAGCCTGCGGAGGGGTGAGAGCCCTGGTGGCTGTCAGAGGGGAGCCCATCGATCTCAGGTCTGCTGTCAGCGGCGGTCCTATCTGTGTCTGCACATTCTTTCTTTGCAAAGTGCTGGTGGTCTCCAGGCTGGCACAGGAGCTGGATATGGACGTAGGCATACTCGTGACCGGCGCAGAACCCCTTTGTGCACAAGAAACGGGTCCTGCTACGTTCTCCGTTTTGACAACGGTTCCAATGGTGTGATTCAGAAGTCCACAAGTCGCCGGGGGCGTGAGAGGCCGAGGCCACGTTTGCCGGTGAGACAAAACAGGTATTGTGTTACCAGATGGCACTAGCCTCTGGGAGTCAGTCAACTGTGCTGAAGGTTCGGAGGAAACGCCATAGAAATGAGGACCATTTACTTTAACGTCAGAGGCTGTCGGCCCATTCGAAGTCCCGCAAGAAGACACCTTCTTGGATTTATCTATACAAGAGCTGCAGTTGACATCTTCCTGTAACAACTGGGATTGTGAGGAGCTCAAGGAATTCTGGGTGGTGATCCCTGAGGTGCAGGATGACATGGAATAGAGGGAAGGTGTGGGTGCCTTGTCAGCTGCCTGGTAAGGGTTGGCGAGTGAGCCGTCTGCCACAATAACAGGCTTAATATCAGCCTTCTCTGTTTGTTCAGAGTCCCAAAGCGAAGTCATCTGCTTAGCAGATAAATGTTTCAATATGCTGCACTGGAGCGCAACAACACTACAGAGCCACTGGGAGGAAGAAAAAAGTGCAGGTTAGCTCTGCAGGCAGACAGTGCTCCCCAAACCTCAACAGCTACTCCATCCTTCGCCCAGCTGGAAGATCCACGGGTGCCTCCCTGCGCTGCTGACTGCCCAGGTGCAGCCCCAAACTACAGCAGCTGCTCTGAGGCTCATCTAGAATCAGGAGAAAACCTTGCTGAAAGGTACAAAAGCAAAAGGCAAAAGGAGGTACCATTTATCCCCGGGCCTGGGACGGTACAGAGAGAGCTGAGGTCAAAGGAGGGAGAAGGCAGTAGATGCACTTAGGCGCTTCCTCACCCCAAAATTTTTCCTTCTCTTCACCTCTTGAGTGTTGCAACTCCCCAGCTAGTTACAAAGACATCTTTCACCAATATGGGCTCCTCTCCAAACTCAATCCTCCAGCTCACTCTGTAGCACGCCGGCAAGACACGCCGGTCTACCTCAAGCTGTAGGGAGTCACCTGCCAAAGCTGGGGTGGAGCACCTTTTCTTTTACACAAAGGAGGATGACCAAAGGATTTATTTGAAGTTTTAAGCTCCTTGGTGAATGTGGACCCACCACACAGAACCCCAGCTGAGCTAAGAGAAGGACTGGACTACACCAGTGACTGCAACGCAACATGCCTTCACGTTGTGGAATCTGGCAAGGAGTTTCAGAAGAGATTTAATTTAAACATTTATTTGGCCTTGATTTAAAAGCCCGATTCTAGAAGTCCAAGCAGCTCAGAAATGTGATGTTAACACACAAATAAACGTGTCAGAGAGCAGTCTTACATAATCAAAGCAGAAAGTATTTTCCCCCAGCTGGGAAATAAAAATGACATCTAGAGAGAAAGCTCTCGATGCCACTCGTAAGGCCAGAAGACTATTTCACCACTTGCCTGAAGAGTTTTACATTTCACCTGGAAAGCCAAAATGAAGTTTTAATGGGCAAGGGTGTCAAAGCCAAGACAAGCTATCACACCTTCAGACATGATTTTGAGCCTGGTTTCCTAGACAACTGCTCTGATCATGACTGAAATGGAAGAGGATCTTTGTACCAAAGCAACTACAGACACAGAGTCCAAGCATTTGACTTCATTTACCTCCTGTTGTTCTGTCTGGCTGGCTAAGTGCTCAGTGTTCAAAAGGTGCTTCTGCAAGGGTTCCTCAGGGATCCCGTTACAGATCAGCTCGCCATCTCTAATTGCCGCAGGCGCGAGTAACGGGGGTGGAAGCCGGTACTGGGACTTTATAGCATCAGGAACCTACATTGTAGAGGGGAAAAAAAAAGAGATCACACGTGAGAAAAATTACTCAAGAATGACTAGTTAAACAAAGTGCCCAACCAGCACCACGCTTCGTGTTTGCTGCTTTCTGACCCGAAGGAACCCCGCAGACAATACATCAGAAGTTTGGAGGACCGGGTACTTTAAATGGATGCAGCTAGGCTGAAATTAATAGGGTTTATTCCCTCAGGTCAGGCATGACTTCAGCACAACGTGGTGGCTGAGGCGAAAAAGAAGTCATGCAAAACAAGCCAAGTGAGAAGGGAAACCTGTATGGTATTTTTCAGGCATTCTGGCAGCAAATACTCTTTAGGGTTTAACACAGAACACGCAGCAGCCCCAAATTCTGACTCCAGGGCCACCTTCAGGAGGCTTTGTGTTGTACTTTCTGTGCTTGTGCTAGATGTAAAGGCTTGGAATAGTTGAGCCTCATGGTTGGTGGAAAGAGAGCTTCTTAAATCCTGCACGTAGTTAAAAGTAACTGCTGATTCCCAAAACTTCTCACCAACACATTCATCCAGACCCCACCCTCTTCCTCTGGCCCCAAGAGGCTGTGCCTACAGGGCGTGCTGGTTTCCCTTCCAAACTGGAATTTGTGCTGGGGGAGGGGGTGGGAGGGGGATTTTCACTGACACCTACTTGCTTACACATACCTTCAAACCTTTTCTCTTTACTGATTGAAGAACTCTGCGATTCGGAGGATGTTTCTTATGGATTCTGTTTAAGAAATCCACTTTGACAACGTGCTGAGATATGGTGTCCTGGAACCGGTCAAATACTCGGCACCGATTACTCAGGGTCAAATTCTTCTGGTTCAGCTGGGTGATCAGACAATGCCACAGCAGTTAGGGATCTGTGGGTCACTCTAAGGTACCCTAAGACTTTCATAACCCCTCGTAGCACCGGCAGTACAGCATCAGCTCAGCTTTAGACTATTTGTTTCCCACAGCACTAACCATTTCTGTTAAAGGGCACATGGCTGGAGATGAATACAGAAGCATTTAGAAGCCTACTGAGCAGCATCAACGCTCTCAGAAGCAGTCTGCCTGGGCACAAGCCCTTTGTTTCAGCCCCCTGTTTCCTGAGTATTTAAGTTTCGAGCACACTGCTTTTCCACAAATGAAAACTCCCTCTTGGAACGAGTTTTTTTGGGTTAAGCATGCAAAGAATTACTTCCCCTATTTGTAGCACTGTGCTGCTTTGTATCACAGATCTGGAAGCTCCTCTAGATCTTAAGGTGTCCAGCCTGAACGCTAGACAAGCTGTCAGTGAGCCACAATCTGAGCTGTCAGCTTCAGTTACAGGAAGGAGTTCCCCCATCTTTATATTTTATTGCAGAGAGCAGCATCATATTCCTTTGGAGAGAGCTTTGCTTGCAGCAGGAGCTTTACAAGCGTTACAGGGAGCAATAAGAGCTCCGAAGCTGTTTTACATTTGTTGTACTTTGTCCTTTAATGGACCTGCCAGGTTCCACTCCAGCATCCGGTTACCATACTGCAATCATAGTCCTGCTTACCACCACGTGCTCTATGTGGTTTGGGCACATCCATCTACCCAGAGGCATGGCAGTAAGCGGTGGCTCCAGACAATCCATGTGGAACAGGAGCGGGCAATAATCGCACTGGATTAGAGGTGCCACTCTGCAACTCCTGACAAGAGAGAACCACATCTTATTGCTTGGACAGAACTGAACACGCAGGCAAGCTCAGCCAAACACTTCAGCTTACCTTTCCCCACCAGTTCCCCTACACTACATTACATGCATCTAAAATTAAGCTTCAGGTTTGAAACCCGATCGATACGGGACCTTCTGCAAGACCCAGCCAAGGCAAAAGGGCTCCCCTGTGCACATGAGGGTTTCTGGGTGCACAAGAGGTCCTCTGGCAGGAAGGGATGGCGTTGCTGGGAAGATGTAATCACCTGTCATATTATGAGCAACTTCAAGTTGACCTTGTGCATTAGTTCCAGGTGGCTTCATTTACAGCAAAATTCAGAGATCAAAAGGAATTCTTAGATTTGGGTTATTACAATTTTCCTCAGATTATTCCTGTGTGAAGCTGGGACATTTACTTCAACAAGACGTTCTCAGGACAAGTCTCAAACTCCAGAAAGCCACTACATCCAATTCCCCAGACTTTAAACGAGCCTTCACTCTGGGACAAAGCTATCGGCTGTTCTCCACAACAGCCCAACTCCAGAAACTCTGACTGGCTTCCTGAAGTGATTTTTTTTTATTTTCACTGACATTTTGAATTGGGATTTATCTGTGCTCTTTTTTTTTTTATGCAGTTATTAAAAAAAGCAGTATTTTGTAGGAGTTTTCAGATTTCCTATTTCAGCACCATATTCCTATTTGTCTTGGGCTTCTATTTCTCCGTAGATTTACATTTCCTAAAGGTCACCTTCTCGCATACTTCTTTCATGAACCATAAGCAAAGGATGATCTCCCTTTTCTATACCACCATCACTTTACAATTTCTCTTAGTAGAAAAATACTGAAGACAAGATGGCTTGCTCTCTTCAGGCTACATTTTAAAGCCCTTCACAGTCACTCAGGGCTGCAGAAGCCAAAGCCACACCTACCCTTGCCCATGGTTAAACACCTGTAATTTAGCAAAGATGATTATTCCCCCATTTGTTTAGAGGATTGTAAGCAAGTAATGAAGGAGAACGGGCAAGGGAACAGGTTGCCTGATTTTTTTCAGCAAGAGCTTTGCTCCTGTGAAGGGTGCAGCAGCACCAAGCAGCTTCCCTGGAAGCATCAAGTACCTGTTGCATGTGAAGCAGACTTTGACCGGCAAGGGAACCAAACCATTGTGGTCTAACTCATGTTGTGCTTTCTTGACATTCTTTCCTGTGGTTTCTTCCTTTCTCCTCCTCTTACTAGTACCTGAAAGTAAATTTTAAAAGGCTCTGGGTTACCCACACAGCAAAGATTTGGTTTGATACACATAATCTGGTTGATAGACACAATGTCAGGCAAGGGCAAACAGAAAAGGCAAAAAGAGAACCCTCATCAACCACTGAATCTAGCCTGAAGTGACAAAGACTGTCTTTAAAGGCAGGCATCTGTTATACTCAGTCATTTCAGTGACATCCTATACATTAAGTCATTACTTTGTTACTACATTATCAGATGGTAAATTAAAATCAAGTGTTTGACAGTCAGAACTTTCTTCAGACGGATGTTCTAGACTAAGGTGACAACAGCAAGCCTCCATCACAGGTGCTGATGGAGGTGTCGGGTGTAGTAGCAGTGTCTCCATCGATCACAACTGAAAGGCCACCTGGAGACACACCAGGGATACTTCTGAACCCACTGCTTTCACCAGTGAGCATCACCGGAGTCACAACTACCAAGGAGCCAAGAGGGAAGACAGGCAAGATGGGAGCAGGATGCAACTGCAGACACCTTCACCAACACTAGCCAAGCCATCGCTCACCTGGAAGTGCTGTGGTGCAGGTCAGTTCATTCGGCAACTGGAATTGCGTTGGGTTCCTTTCCATGGCAGCAGCAATAAGAAGCTCAAAGGGTCGCTTCAGCTGGGGCTGCCCACAGTCCATTTCTGCAATGGCAGAGTCATCATCCACGTCAATTATGTCCTCATCGACATCATTCTGTTCTGAGTTGGGGGTCTCCGTGCTGGCATTGGATGTGGGAGTGCCAGGCCGGCTTGCTCTCCTTTCCAAGATCCTGGCATGCGCATTAGCCCTGATGCTGCTGCTAGACCTGTCCAACAGGTCTGCGTCACTGGTGGGGGAGGTGGTCCTTTTCCCAGATTTGTCCACCAATCCATTTACCTGCCCCAGCTCTTTCTTCTGTTCTCGCTTCTGCACGACATGAATAGGCAGGCTTATCATGGAGGCCACAAACAAAGCACATCAACCTTGACAAATATGCAATCGAAGACAAACAGCATCTGAAGAGGCTTGAGCCACTTCCTACCACTTCCCCTGTGAAGTCATCAAAGCCCTGACCTAGCAAAAACAATTTGGTTGCAGCTAAACGTACAGATGACAAAACAGCTGAAGGGAAGCAAGCATGGGGCAGAAAATTAGCACATCTCTCTCTTTCTCCTTTGGGGAGAGCCATGCCTGAGTCCAGATCAGGACAGTATTTCAACAGCATCTAGTCCTAAATACTTGACAAATCAGCCAACTCTGTTTACTTTGGTAGCCACCACGGCAGACCCTTCACTGCCGAGGCAGCCTGTTAACCCAGGCAGGGCACCCCAACCTGTTAGGGAAGGAGAACCTCAGCTTGAGAATATGAGCACACTCTACAACAAAGCTCTGCTGTTGCTGACTGGTGTCTTGAACAAGGAGGGCAGGCAGAATTGCAGCAGGGGCAAACAACACATTGCAATCGCCACGAGGTCCATTTTGCAAGAGGAAGGGACACTGCACGGCCCAGGAGGGGCAACTGTGCATTGCTCCAGTGCCTGACAGCACCTCCACCCAGATGAAACAATCTACTCCATCACCAAAGTGCTCTGCAAAAGGAGCAAAGCCTTCTCAGGCCATTTTTGATACAGAAAAGTTGGAGATTTTTTTTTCTTTTCTCTCTCCCTTTTGTTTTTTTGTTTCTATTGTCATTCTTTTTCAAATTTGAAGCCCTAATTTTTACTGTTGGCAGATGGCTGAACAGTACCCTGGAAACATAAGAAGGCAATCGTTTCAGGAGCAAAAGGCTGAGTACACAGTTTTCTTCCAATCTGCTTTGGGTGTCACTTCAAGGGAACAGTTGCTAGATAGTTTGGTGCAGTTTCTAAACCCTCTGCTAACGCAGTCTTACGTAGTCATAGCAATAAGATGTTTACATTGTGCAAGACAGCTTCCTGGAGAAAAAGCATCAAGGAGAAGAAAAAGCAAAAAAAAAGAAAGAAAAAAAAAAAAAGCCAAGCCACAATCTTGCCCAACCATCTCCTCCCCATCCTGTTCAACAGCCCAGGAAATCATAACTCACTGTGATTTCACCCTCTGCTGATGTGCAGCTACTGGGAAGCCGCACTTGTAGAAAACACACGCTAACCAGAATCACAACCCCGGTGCCAAAGCTGCATTAACCCAACTCCTGTAGACAGCTCGTCTCCTCGAGCACAGGTACCAATCCCTCCGTGCCTCAGCTCTCCCTCCTTTCCAGAGGTGGGGGGGGGAAGGAAAACAATTTAATAAGGCACAGCTTGACAAGAACATATCTGGCACTTCAGGGTTTGGGTTGTTTCTCAGTGCAATTCCTGCTAGAGAGGTTAAAAATACCAGGAGGGTCTCATCAAGACCCCTTAGTTTTCTTTAAGCCTGTTCCAAACAAAGCCCTTCACAACTGTGAGCACAAAGAGCGACTCTGGTGGCACACACACACACATCAAGGGGAGAGGAAGGTATAATTTAAATGGACAGTTGGAAGGGCAGGGATCATGACTGTTAGGAGGCTTTACCTTGCGGCGCACAGTGCAGCGGTGACACATCCACTCCCCCGGAGGCAGCATCTCCTCGCTGAGCGGAGGGTTGCTACAAGAGAAACACAAGGCAACGCTTGGCTGTTATTTCTGGAAGGCCTCCTCTCACATACACGCAGCCCGAGTCAGGGCAGCTCCACAAGTTCCACTCTCAGGCATCTCCTCCTTTTCTGTACGGCGGTGCTCCCCAGTTTTGCTCCCCAACACTTTGCAAGGCACCTCTAAGAAGCCAAGTCTTCCATGACACACATCTCATCTCCACCACGCAGCCCGCTCCATGGTTTCAAAGGACAGTCTCAGAATCGAATGGCAAAGCGAAATGGAAGATTCACTTGTGTGCAACACACATTCCTGCCTCCCAACACCAGTGCCTCCTTAAATAACTTGATTACTCCATGTAAGACTACACAGATTCCCGTGCAGCAAGCTCAGTCATGTATCTTAGGCACTTCCATCCCTTGAATCTGCAGCACAAGTCCAACTGAGCAAGCTGCCATGAAGTCTGCCCACTGCTTCCCATGTACTCCAGCCCCGGGCACACTTACTTAATGGTGGAAACCACTTTCTATCTTAAGACAACCCAAATACTCCTGAAAGTGTCTACAGCTTGCCTTGGCTACGAAGCACAAGATACATCCTACTCATGTGGATCTGCACTTACTATAAAAGCTGTATCACACCAAAATGACATTCTCATTTTGATGCTAGAAATAAACCAAAGCAAATTAGATGAAGGAGTAAGGAGGACTATTTTCAGAAACACTTTTCCTCAGTTAAAGGCAGAGCAGCATATGTTAGATGATACACTTTCCTTACAGATCCTACTACTAGCTCAAGCACTTTCCAACGACTCTTTGCCATTATGATCTGTTTTTTCAGCAAACTGCTGATTGTTGCGGGAAAAGTGGACGTGCTGTCAGAAAACCAGCCAGTTGCCAGGCAGAGTGGCTTTAAAATACACTTATAAAAGTTCTGCCTACTGATGCTAGAGACAGCAGCAGAGCAAGTCTGCTCTCCTGTGCAGGATACTCAGCAGACAGATGCACTATGGCAGGACCTGGAAGCTCTGCTTCCCACTGACTGGGATCCAGCTGGGGCAGACTGGGTCAGGAGGTGACGGAGCAGAAGTGCAGCCGCACTAGCAAGGAGCTTACAAGACCGGCCCAAGAAGCCACCCGAGCCCAGGCAGCCAGATGGCAGTTCACTTCAGGAGTCTCTATACTATTTATTGCACCTGCAGTCAGATATCAAAGCAAATCTGAGTTAAGCTTTAAGAAATCTCCAGCACTGACAAGCCAGAGAGGATAAGGTGTACACTTGCTGGCCATTGAGCCGTGCTTTGCAGCAGAAAGGGAAGAGGCTGTCTTCCTCCAGGATCGCACTCCTCGCATGGGGAAATGGCACAGGATCCCAGCCCAGGCTCCCAAGCTTGAGCTGTAAAAACAAACAGGCTTCCTTTGTTTAACCAGAGTCCCGGTGAGCCCTGCCCCGCGCGCGCCGGCAGCAAACCTCCACAGGTACCGCAGCCAGCCAGGGTCACACCGGGGCGTGCAACGCTGCGCCTGCAAGAGCGAGGGAAGAAGACAGCAGGAACCAAGGCAGGCAATAACCTCAGCATTTCTGGTGTCAGGCTCCAGGGAATTCAGTAGAGCCAACACATCTGGCAGCCATTTTGAGGAGGAGTGCAGGGTTTCAGAGGCCTCCGTGTTCCAGCCGCTCCAGAAACGCGGCGCTCTGCGTATAGGCACAAACATACCTGCAGCTTATGTTTCTCATTTCCTGGAGGGCTTGGATGAACAAGAGATCAGGCTCTAGATGAGAGCACCAAAGCCTCAACTACTGGCTGCTTTACACGAAGCCTCAAACGTTTGGCTGAAGCAGTAACCCCCCCCTGCCCCAAATGACTCCTTTGCAGGGAAGGGGGTGGAAGGAGGAGAGTAACAAACGATCCCCGTGTGCCCGCCGCAGCATAAAACCATTCCGAGTCCTGAGGTGGATCCTGAGACAGCTCAGGTTTTACTCCTGTTGGAAACCAAGCTCTTAGATCTGCAGCTACAGCGAGTGGGGATTCGTCTGGTCTGGCCCATTCCAACCCCTGCCCCCGCCCTCCCCTCCCTAGCACCCCAGGGGAAAAAGAAAAAAAATATCAAAAACCAACCCCAAAAAAAACCCCACTACAGACTTTGATTTGTTCATAGTGAATTTTAGCCCTCTGAAGCTACTGACGAACGTGCCTGAACCGCTGGAAACACGTCTGCCCCATTCCAAGGCACACGTGTGAGCCAGGGACCCACGCGCTGCCAGGTGCCTCCGGTTATTTGTTTTAACTCTTACCTCAAACTTAGGCATTTTACAGTGAAACAATTAATACCCCGGAATAGGAATCTTGAGAGGTGCCTAGAAGAGTCAGAACAGGTTTCTTCTTAAGCATCTAGGTTATTTGTCCCCCTCGTTATGCCTTCAACTATCTGCTCACCAGCCCCAAGACCCTACACACAGTGCCAGCTCACAGGATTTTAACCAGTGCTGCCTGTGGAAGGAGGGGGAAAAGATTAGTTTCAGAGCAGCAGCAAGGTTTTAGCTCTCAGACTGCCCCCCTGAGTTGTTTTTTCTGCCCGCTGTCAGGGCCTAACTGCCACAGCAAGTGTATTAAAAGACTGATTCTGCTTCTCCTGGTTAATGAACTGTTCATCTGGGCAGCTTGCTGCACTAACAAAGACTGATGAATGCTGTTCCCGCACTGCTGGCCCCTCCGCGAGCAGAGAGCATTTCCTGGGTCTTAGCATAAAGCCAGGGAAGCGCTAAAGAATGCCGTTTTAATTGACTAGTTATGACCACATTCCTCAACCTTTTACTGTAAGCACGAGAGAAGCTGATTTTTAAATCTGAACAAGACCCTTGATCTTCATAACCAAGGTAAGAATTAGCACTTTGGCAGGAGCACGGCGGCCGCTTTCTCCCCATCTTTCACGGGTTCATTAGCATGCAGGTCTCCGGCCCTTAGCGTTCGCTGCCAGCAGGACCTGGAATTGTACAGCACCAACTTTATCTCCAGTTACAACACATCTCCTTGCAACTACACACCAACCCCTTCCTACCATTCCGTGGAACCTTCATTTCAGGAAGTTTCCCCTTCTGCCACCACAGCTGAGAGCCAGCTCCATTTAACCCAGAAGGTTCGGCGAGACCCGAGGCGAATCAGCTCAGCAGAACACCCTGTTTCTGAATTTAAGACAAAGACAGCTCTGAAAAAGAGAGTCTGATTTTCAAGAGCAGTGTCTACACAAACACTTGGAAGACCAACTCTACAAAGCCTCTGAAAATAAAGGAGGTGTTTCTCACTGCCTATTCAAAGGCCACTGCACTGATAGGAAGCCACTTGCCATAATGCTGGTCTCAAGGCTTTTCCTAAAAGAGTTAAGTAGCATCTCCTGAAAATTCATACCAGATTTGTGTTGTCAAGACTTGCTCTTGTAAACTTTTGGACTCCTGTGGTCAGAACATTATGCAAAGCCTCCCTTAAATAAAACTTAAATGGCTATAACGAAATAAAACAAAGTATCTTCAAGAGCCATCCATATATTAAGAGTTTTTCTCAAGCAAACAATAGCCCGAAGCCACTTAGCTTTTCAATTTCACACCCTGGAGCTCTCATACATCAGGTGCCTGTTGTTAGTCTAAATCCCGTAATTACTCTTCACTTTGCTGACCTCAATAAATAAGTAAACAGACGCTCAAAGGAATGGCACCTTCTTCAATACAAACTGGGCCACAGCTCTCAAAGGAACCAGTTAGAGCAAACCTGAAGGTATTTACACACGACATTCCTGGTGGCCATCTTGCGTCAATGGCAGGACTGAGAGCGGGCTCTGGACCCAGCGGGCTACAGCCAGCCACCAAGGCTGGGGCAACGGCGGCAGGAAAGCAAACCAGTCTCTGGCAAAGCTTTCTTGGACCCCTTGTCTTTGATGTCACTTGTTTTCAAATATCAGACTTAAAATATTTTTCTCTGTGCAGGGAAAAACACTAATAACAAAACCAAACAACCCACAAAAATATGTAGGTAGGAACGTTTTTCCTTCTCAGAAACCTTCTAACTTACCAAGACTCAGTGACAGGGCTCTGATGGAGGATGCTGGTTACGTTTGCCAGTCAAAGGAAGAAGGCTTTTGGCTCTTCTACCGGACTCTCATGTATCCCAATGATGGATAGAGCTACAGCTGTTCCACCAGCCTCATAAAGAACAAGGCTCCCTGGCTTCCTACCCAGGGCCTCAACGGCAGCCGTAACCAGCACAGACCGGGGAAACCAGCCTCGCTGTCCGGGCATCACAAGCGCCCCATTGAGAAGGAGAGAAAGTCACATCATTTACAAACACAGTTCTTTGAAACAGTTTTTCCTCCGCCCAAGTTACACACTTCTGCTGACAGCTGCTCCAAAAGCCCCGCAGGAGGAGGACACCTGGAACCCAGCTCTTGGAGCCTCCACCTCCACACAGAACAAAACCACATAAAACCAGCCAACAGCGGCAGCCTGATTCATCTGCCTCCCCTTTGCAACTCTCTTACCTTCCAACTGCAACTCTTGCAGCAACAAAGAGGTTACTATTTTCTGAAGACAGAAGGTACCTTAAAGATGGTCTCTTCTCACGGGTAATTAGCAATAGAAGGAGAGGGAATGGCTGCAAGCTGCAGCAGGGGAGGGTTTGGCTGGACATTAGGAAAAAATTCTTCCCAGCAAGAGTGGTCAGAGCCTGGAATGGGCTGCCCAGGGAGGTGGTGGAGTCCCCATCCCTGACTGTGTTTCAGAGTAGATTGGATGTGGTGTTGAGGGATCTGGTGTAGGGGAGAACTTGTAGAGTAGGGCTGATGGTTGGACCTGATGATCCCGGGGGGTCTCTTCCAACCTGAATGATTCTATGATGGTTATTAGGACCACTGCCAGCTCTCTCTTCTACTCCAGCAGTTGGGGTCATTCCTCAGCACAAACTACCCAGTGAACGGTCTACAAGTTCTTCAAACTCCATCTGCTCCTTAATATGGATAAAGTTGGGACACTGGAGTAAAAGAAACAATTTTCCTGGTGAAGGCAAATTATTTCTCAAGCACCAAAGCAGAGACCACCAAACTTCAGATATGCCAGGCACAACCTCATCTCACTAACGGACTAACTTTTTGGCCGCAATTAGGCTCACATAATTAATGTTTACACCTACTCAAAGCCAGTGGTGGAATTTACATGAACTACAGAGCGTCACCTACTGCACTTTTCATCTGTGGTGCAATTTCTCCCCAGGGAAACTAGTGAAAGAAAGCTCAGTAGCAGCCAGTGTAACTTTGTTTACGTTGAAGTGAAAGCCATGGGCATGCCCATAAAGAGTTGTAAGTTAGTAACATCCGTCAAGGGGACCTGGACATCACTGGACAGGTCAGTACATAATTATTTTGGCTGCCACTATGCAAGGAAGGGAACCAAAATGAGCATTGCACAGGTCACCAATTATCCCATCATCTGGAACGTCGTATCTGCTTAGCATGCACCTTCCCAACAGCGTGGCCAGAGTCAGGACTAAGCCTTCAGCAACAGACAAGAGAACAGAAGTGGGATTAAAACACCATTATATGGCCAGACAGTGAGAAACAAGATGTGTGCAAGGGAAAAATAAAGGTACACTGACATAATTTGCCCACATGCCAGTACAAGAGCAGAGGAAGACTTAAGAGTTCAAGAGTAATACATTACACTGCAACATTTCATTCACTGTGTGCTTATTTCTACCTTCTGAAACAGCCAGTGTTCCCCATGGCAGGGGCAGAACATGGATCAAGACTCTGGCAGGAGAACTACCGTGCTCCTAAGAACCAGGTACCGTTTCACAAGCCAAAGCACTGTGTGCTGTGAATGTATCTCATGCATTTTGAAGTTATTTACTTGTATCCTTCCTCAAACCATTCCTGCACCCTGGGAAGACAGAGCTAAGCACAACCTCCTGGAAGCACATGTTGTCTCCCTTACCTCGCTTCCCTTCCCACTGGTCTCCAGGACTCCAGCCTCCTCCGTGGCTCGTGTGTGGACAATCCTGACAGCCCCAGGGAAGCAGGAAAGTCCCCTCCAAAGTGATGAACTTTTTGTTTTAAATCTCGGACCTGACAAGCAGGAGAGTCCAACAAACTGGATAAGCTGTGTGTAAACACGTCATCACCTGATGTAAGTCGTTACTTCTATTTATAGGAAGAACCTGGCCCACAGAGACCATTCCCTAGACACCCCGTTAGCTACCACCCTCATTAACAACTGACCAAATAATTAAAGGAAGCATTGTTCGTTAAATATTAAATTTTCACAGATATATATATAAAAAGTGTGCATCTAAACAAATATGCACAAAACAGCACATATGGCACCACCTGTACCACACTAAGGCTCTTAGATTTAGGGTTTTTAATTAGTTTGGTTGGTTATGAACTCTGATATTTGGGACATATCTGCCAGGGAACCATCCAGCTTTGCATTTCTAAGCAGAAATGATGGAAGTCACCAGGAAGACTTGTTGACTTTAGAAAATTTGGGTCAGACCCAGAAATTCAGGCACTGTGCACATCCTGACTCCTGCTTCTTTCCCATGCATCCCTGGTGCCTGTACTGCAGACAATAGTAACAATGGCTTGGATTCAATGCCCAGATTCATTTTAAGTGTTCAGATCTTTATAGCATCATCTTCTTAACAGATTAGAAGTCATCTTCTCAAAGCAGGATGACACATAGGGCAGCATCAGGGAAAAGAAAGAGGGCTGAGGAACAACACGGCTCGAGTGAGAATCACTTCATCCAATTTTGTCTTTAAAGAACAATAAATGAAGAGACATCTCTGGTGGGGAGAAAAAAATAATCAAAACACAGGTCTGAGAGGTTTCTGAGAAGTGAACACATTCAGCCCTAGCCATACTGAATGTGTTCAAAGGAGATGGGGGTGAAAGGACAGAAGCAGTAAGGTGGAAAAAAGGGAAGCAGCACATCACAAGAGGATGAAGGATAGACCCATAAAAGCAGAAGAATGAATTTGTCTTCACACAGGCACAAGTGAGGTATAATTCCCACATCTACATGCAGACCAGGCTTTCCCAAGAACACTGGGGAGGAGAGGGAAAAGAGCAGCAATAGAAATATTCACCAAAACAACCCTTAAAAGCAGGATATAAATTCTTTTCTGCCTTTTGTGGATCATCTTCATCTCCTGCTCCCGTTGCTATTCTAGACGGAGATCACTGGGAAGTTCAAATGCTGCCTTGCCCAAAGTCAGAGGCTGTACAGGCAGGTGTTTCACACCAATCACTAGCTCTTGCCAGCAATTCAGCATGGGGTTTTCAGCCTGCTAAATTGCATCCTCGGGCCACTGCTTTCTGCGGGGTTCAAAGTCAGTAATCTCCAGCTCCATCTAGTTTGCTTCGAGTGAGTCGTGCAGAGCAGACGTCAGCAGAATTGGGTTAGAGTTGGGTTCAGGCACTACATTCCCCTCAGCTGGCTCAGATGCTCTTTGCCTTTTGCACCCAAGATCTGATACCCCAACTGGAAGAACGATTTGTAGGATTATTTTTTTTACTTCCCTTCTTCATTTTTGGCTATAGGGAACGTTTAATCCATACCCTAAAAAGGTATGCAGTTGCATTACAACTGGTATCTGTCAACCCCCTTATTAAAGGGAAGGTACAACACTATTTTTACTCGCCTTACAGAGTTACTGGATTCCTTCGAGGAAGCTGGGCAGACATCTAGCGAGCGATGGAGTTGGAGGCAGCCTGAATCTACTACTGTAAAAAGCAGGAGCCAGCTCTGACAATCCAACTGTGTCACAAAATCACAAGTTTAGCCAGTAACCTGACGTGGCAAGATGCTTTTTTGCTTACACTCGCTCCTTTCAAATCCAGAGCTCCGTGCCCCTACAACAAAGCTGTATTATGCTCTCAGCTATATTAGCATTTTTACAAGTCAAAGCTTACTTCCTGGCTGGCTAAAAAAAAACCCCTCAACACAACAGGTACATCCTTCTCACATGTGATTTATATTGCACCAGGCAGCACTCCCTAAATATTCAGACTTTATAACACTTGCTTTCAGGAAGATGCACCTCTTTCCTGCTCTGGAAGAAACTGCTGCCTTTCTTCACAGCAGATTCTTGCTATTTACTACTGACTCCAGGATTAATAAGGGCTCCAGAGCCACAGGAAAAAACTCAAGAACTTGACATGTGAGTCAGTCTAGCAATAAAATCAGTTTAACATCCACTTGTGTGGGTCAATAAACAGAAGAATTGATGTTAGTGCCTTTACTATGTAGAAAAGCTGTTTCAGTATCAACGCTACAACTGAAATCTGAAATTGACTCAGTCTGTTCTACACCACCATCACAACAGCACCTGCAACCCACGTAATAAAGGTCAGTTTCAGGGGGGAAAATTGTGTTTTTCATCCTGGCTTTTACTATAAACACACAGTTCTGTAACTGAAAACAATGTAGGGGCAACTCCCCACCTGAGATGACCCTTCACACCCACCCCAAGAGAAGTAGAACTGGATGTTAGACCTGCTAATCATGACTGTTTCCCATTTACTGCTCCCACCCAAAGCAATACAGAGATGGAGAGAGAGAGGAGAATTAGGGGAGCATTATAGGGTTTTCCCTAACAAACACAGTAGTCCTCCCATTCCTAACTACAAGATCTGCAGGCAGCTGTACAATCCTAACAGCTGAGCTCACATGTGATAAAGACACAAGGCAAGCTAAAGGAAGGTGAATATATTTACAAGATAGTGCTAAGATCTCCATAACAAACAGTCATTAGTAGATTAGTATTATGAATCTAATCCAATTAAGAATTTCCTTTGCAAATGCCTGGAGGAGCTGGAATTCCTCTGGGAAGACCTTTCCAGGTTTTGAAAGGCTCCCGTGAGTCACGCCTGCAGGTCTGACATACCAGGAAAGACCAGCTCCAGAACAGCAGCAACAAAGCCTTGAACCCCACCTGGAAACTGCATCCTACTGAATTCGAGGAGTCACCTCAAAAATGGACCCCGCAGCAGCACATAAAAATAATAATAATAAAAAAATGTCAGTTTCACAAGTCCCAGAGAACCTAAAACTGGCGCTTTCCCAAGCCAAGGGACAAAACAGCGGAGAACATTCCTTATTAACAGTCTCACACCGTGCCCTTTTAAACAGCTTCACATCATTACAGGTGTTTGACATAATGCTGGCCCGTTCAGCAGCCGGGTCTGAAGACAAAGCGTTGAGTTAAGCCGTTAAACGTTGACTTTGACAGAATCCTACCTAATGCCTCGTTCCTACCACTTTATGGAAATGTTGAGAACGGCAGCAGCGACCCATGGCTTGATCTGAATGCCCAGCTCCTGCCCACACTGCAAAATCTGCTCACGCTCGGTTTAACATGAGCGACACACAGGCACACACAGGTGAGGAGCGTGGTTTGCAACTCCCCTAATGAGATCAGCACACTAAATTCTTACTGAAAGTGGTTTTCTGGTGCCCTTAGCTGAGGTTCGTAGATTTAGGCTGACCTTATCTGCCTTTGCATAGAGAGATTTAGGACAAAATAAGGGGAGTGAAAGATCTCATTGGTTTCAACTTTGCTGAACAGAACTGCCAAGACCGATCATGTTACCACATCTGCAGACACATGCGCAGTGACCCTCCGCGCCAGGAACCAAGCCAGTGCAACTGCTTCCTTCTGGGGTAGGACCCGGCCTACACCCTGGCCCCCAACACTACCAAAGTCTCAGAACCAAAGACACATAAAAATAATGTTGCTGTTTTTTTTAAAAAAGCCTATTAGTTTAACAAACTATTAGTTAAGATTTAAATTAAGGCTTGGAACAGAACAGCTTGCTCCCTGATGCTTCAGACCATTCAAATCTCACCTGAACCCTCCCCCCACCAGGCAACCAAAGATGCCCATTAAGGGAGGGATTAACTAAGACAATAGCCAGGCTCACATTTCCCTCCCCTCACCCAGAATGGGTATTTATGTAAAAAACCCAAAGCCAGACCAAACCACCAAGATAAGGCAGGAGATTTTAAAACATGAATAAGGTGAGGGAAAAAGTTATTGATGTCCTACCAGTCAGTTATTGCTGTCCTACCAGTCAAACACAACTTTTTTCCATTCTTCCGGTGCAAAGCGCTTAACCCAAAGTGACTCACAGAAAATATGCAAAACTCAGGCTAGTCCAGCTCAGTCTACTTCTCTGTGTAGCTCCCTTACTCCAGCTCTTCCACAAAAGCACTTCGGCAAAGACGGCCAACTCGGAGGGGAAACGGAGCCAAATGCTCCCAATATAAACACGAAGAGGCAAGTGTTACAGAAAGCTTGATGGAGCTACCAGGCCCCGGTGGGGATGCAGCATACCTCTCCCAGCACAGCTGCTGGGCGACCCAGCAGTGAAGGGAAGCGTTTTTACTGGGCAGCACCGCAAAACCAGTCCAGTCTCTGGTTACCGTAACAGGCAAGCTGGAAGCTGGTCAGATTTAGGCAAGCGGGGTCACTTTGCCATGCCAGCAGTGCTTTGCAGCCAGCAGCGTGCCATTTATAAGAGGGGGCTTGAACAGCAGCCATTCAGCTGAGGTTAGAGCGATTTTGGGCTCCTCCAACCAGAAACTCAGGCAGTGAGACTTAAAACAAAAAAAAAAAGAAAAGAAAAGAAAAGAGAAAGAGAGAAAAAACAAACACAACCCTGTTCTGTGTTAGTTCTCCCTCCTGTTGTCACTCCCCTCCCCCAGCTTGTTAACTAAACTTTTCCTCTCCCAGGGATCTTTCTAATCCTTCAGTGAAGCTGTAATGAATTTGCAACATCAGTCACTTTGCAAA
This sequence comes from Jacana jacana, assembly GCA_013400555.1. Classification (NCBI taxonomy): domain Eukaryota; kingdom Metazoa; phylum Chordata; class Aves; order Charadriiformes; family Jacanidae; genus Jacana; species Jacana jacana. The sequence goes on from VZTM01036930.1 coordinate 219,590, forward strand.
ACGACTTCAATGGGAATCAAGTTCACCACGAGCTCAAGCAAATAATACAGGGAATTCTAACAATCACACAGCCAGGAGGAGGATAGAAACGGGGAAGAATAGCAGAAGTACTGGAAAATTGGTTTTCAAACACGTAGAGAAGGAGCGTACACCATTCCCAGGGGCCCGGGTTAAGGACGGAAAGGAACATCAGAACGAAAAGGCACTGGTGCACCATTCCCCAAAACCAGCAGGTTATGGGCAAAAGGCATAGCCAAAACCAGACTCCAGAGATTAAAATCCTCTGCTTTGTTTCCAAGAAATACTAGAGACAGAAAAACCCAAACCAACCCCCAAAAATCTCTAAATTCAAACCTGAAGACAGCAGCCACCGGACTGCGATATTAACCCAAGTATGTTGAAACGATGTATCTGGAAGGGATTTCTCACTTTCCAGTCTCCCTCCCACCAGGCCAGTTTGTCTGCAGCCAGGCTGGTGACCTCCCCACCACAGTCTCTTAGGGTACCTGTAGGAGTTTTACATTGAACCAGCGATTCTGAAACGGAGCCTTGAGAAGAGCTGACACCCTGGCAGATGAATTGGGAAGCCACTTCCACCCACAGCAACTCAGGAGAGCGGGCGTTCCCACAGCCTATCAACAAACACTTGTTATTTACCATCAGAGAGGTGTAATACTACCAGACTACAAGTTTTGGGGGTTTTGGCTGAGCACCTTCTGTTTGCTGCAGAAGACAACAGGTTTAGGTACTAAACTGAAGTTAAGGCAAACTGCTGAAGTTTGAGAACTGCCACACTCACCCCAAGGAGCCAACTTGGTCGCTACAGATTTAAACAACCAGACACAGAAGAGCCTTCTCCACACAGGAAGAAACAGAACTCTCTTACAGGCCACTGAGCAGGGTTCACTCCTGGGTTTGTCTCCAACCCACTGCATGATGGGGGCTGATCACACCCTCATCATTCATGTTCTTTCATAATATGGCCTCTCTTATCCAGCTTTGATGGACTGACTACAAATCCTAGACCAATTAAGAGCTGCTCGTCTCTATTCCCCCAGCTTTATTTATAATAAATGCAATCTGGTACTAAAGCTTACAATAAACATTTAAAGAACAGGTAAGCTGTCAACACAATTCAGCCAGTATGCCCCAGCAGTGTATTTAAACTGCTATTCAAATGACTTCAAGCAAGCATTGCATTACAGCTGCTATTCTTTAAATAAAAAGAAAGGAGGCAGAAAGGAAGCTGCAAGTGCTGCCTTTATGCCTAAGTTTATATCCAGAACGGAAGTTTACTTTACTTTAAGCAAGATGGAGGAAGTAAAGTGAAGAAAACACCAAAACAAAACCTGAGCATCCCTTTGAGACAACCTGGTTCGCCTGAAGGCCTTGGCCGAGCGATGAACAGAGGTCCACGAGCCGGGGGGGCAGAATGGGGGCCAAGACGGAGGCCTTTGGTTGAAGCCTGTCAGCAGGGGCACAGCTGGCCCACTGTGCCAATCTGGACCGTGCCACCTCCTGCAGCAGGGTCTGGGCTACTGTCAGTCGCCTGAGAGATACCCCAAGAAAAGCAACACACCAGAGTGAGAAAGCATCACCAGAATCACCCCTTCCATTACTCTGCTGGAGGGTGAACAGTTAACCAAAGATTAATTTGTTTTATGATTATAATGCAACTAACTCAAGTGCAGCCAAAGCTTTACAGATACCTGATTTACATGACTGTTTCCCACTGTTTAACCACAAGAAACTTGTCAAATTAAGTCATGAATTTTAGCCAGATTTAGCCATGCACAAGGTAGTCTTGTTTACAGTTAGGGCTAACTAGGATTCAGAGTCAACCAGGGGACTCTACAGCATTAATCACAGCTCTTCCACCTCAAAATCTGAAGTTCTAGCCCTCACTCCAGCCTCACTAGATGAGGCTGAGGATGTGTTCAGCAGCATCTGAAAGCAGGCATCGAGTTTTTAAGCAACTACACCCGACGGAAGGGGGAAAAAACAAACCAAACCACCAACCTTAATTTAAAGCTCATCAAGAAGGCTGGACAAAAAATAAGATTAATTAATTAGTGTCCTCCTAGTAAATATTAGAGGATCTGCACCACCACCAGTAGCACTTCCTCAGGGTAGGAGGGATGATGTCATGGCTGCACACTACAGCATTGTCGGGTTCGTCTGGCTACACGCTGCTAACGGGACACTCCCTACAGAACTGGGACCACAGAGTCAGTTTTCCTGGTATCAGCAATCAGTTTAATATATGTTCAGACACCTTCAATTAGCATAGAAACCCAGTATAACCACCGAGCAAAAGAAGAAAGGAAAGAAAAAAAACCCAACAGGAAGAAGAAAGAAAAGAAAAAAAAAAAAGCAAAGAGGAGACAGCTGTAACAGGGTGGCAAACAAAGCTCCAGAGCATGAAAGGGAGAAAGGAATGTGGTTAAAAAATCTCCCCTAAGGAAGAATACTCTGTACGCCCGAGCTCCAGCTGTTTGACTTGCCCCGCTCCCTCCTCCACTCCATTATCCACTCTGGCTGCGCTCATTTAACACAAACCACCCGCCTGGGTCAACTGTTGAAGAGGAGATTGGGGTAAAGCAGCCTCGGATGCGGCTGGGTTCCCGGGGTGGAGAGGAAAAAACTTTGGGGCAGAAAGTTCAGGTGCTTTTGGCGGGTTGCTTTGTGCCAAGAGCTTAGGAAGCTGCGAGGGAAGGCAGCGAGAGTCCTCCCTCGCTGCAGCCTCCCCCGACTAGAGCTTTGCCACCGCCTCCACATGCACCTCGACTCCCACAGGGCATCCAGATTTGCATGCAGAAAGATCTGCCTTTTATCAACAAAGCCACGCAACTCCCAGTAAGAGGGCCTGACTGCCCCCCCAGTTCCCGGCAGTCACTCCCACGGATGAGAGAAGCAGCTCTGAAGAGTCAGGAAGGAGGCAAAAAAGGAGGGAAAGGAATAAGCCCGGCCAATTTTAAAGTCTGGAGGCCTGGATTTCCACAGGGAAGGTATTTTCATGTTTGAGATACCCGGGGAGCGCTGCGAGGGTTTGGGAGTCATATATGCAGCCAAAATGGCGCTGAGAATAAAAATATAATTTAAAGGAAGGTCGCCATATTGTAAACAGTGAGGCAGGGAGACACAGAGACAGCAACCTCCATTATTCCCAGCAGCTGCAGCAGCACGGAAGCGCTGGGAACCGTCAAGGCCCTGGCGCAGAGACGCCACCGCCGCTTCCCGCCCCCCGGCCAGGACCATCCAGGGCTCCAACAACCCCCCCTTAACCCAAGCACGGCACCCCAAGAGCAGGGTGAGGAGGGGAAGTTATGGGCTCGGGGGTGTAGATGTGTGTGTGTGTGTCTAAGGCCGGGTAGGGGCAGCACCGAAGCAGCCAGGCCGAGCAGGCAGCGGCCTCCCTCTTCCTCTCTGCACAAAAAGAACGGAGGGTGGTGGACCCCCATCTCCCCCCCCCCACACACTCCGCCCCTTCCCGCCTCAGAGAAAGCAGCGAGGGGGCTTTTCACCTCGGCTGCTGTGGATTTAGCTTCGGGGAAGATGAACCCGAGTTTGGGGGGAGCTGCACCTCCTTTTTGTTCCTGCCTGCTACGCCCGGCCCCGCGTCCCCGTTTGTCNCGGATCCGGAGGGAGAGAAGGCCGAGCCTTACCAGCACTGGAGATGGAACGCGGCAGGGCAGTGATCGCAGCACAGCAGGTCCCCTCCTTCCTTGCAGCTATCGCAGCTATCGTGGTTAGTGGCCCTGCCGCTTCGCCTGGGCTCCTTCTCGGGCCTCCTGCTCT
>VZTM01036930.1:224858-239158 GCA_013400555.1 Jacana jacana
GAGGGGTGAGGGGGCACCCCCATGGCCACCCAGTCCCCTTGCCCCCTCTCCCCCCGGAGTGTCCCCCTGACCCCTCCCCACTGCAGCACTGTCCTTACCTGTGTGATCCCCATGCCCCCTGCCCGGGTCCCTCGTCCACCGGGGGGGCACGGGAACTGCTCTGCCCCTGGGGGGGTCAGGATGGGGCCCGGGGACCCCCGCTGTCTCAGCACCCCATGAGCCTGGGGCAAGGGGGTGGGTGACAACGAGGCTCAGGCAGACCCCATGGGGGTCCGGGTGGGTTGGGGGTAACAAGGGGGTGGCCGGCGCCCAGGTGGCCCTCATCGAGAGCTTGGCTTGAGCCTCCTTGTGAGAGGTGTCCCCAGCCCCTGTCGGGGGCTGGTGGGCACGGGAGGGACCAGGAAGGGTGGCTGCGTTTGCCCAGCTCCACGCTGCCCACACCTAGATGGACACCTCATACTCCCTCGTCTCCTGCAAAGAAAACAGACTGCGAGGGGTTGGACACTCGGTGATGTGATGGGGTGCCTGGGACAGGGACCCTGTGTCTTCCACCCTGTGGGGCCCTGGGAACACATCCCAGACCACAGATGACCCTGGGGATGGATGTCCCACCCCATGTGTCGTCCCTAGGTGGGTGTCCCAGCTGATGTGTGGTCCTCAGATGAATGTCCCAACCTATGTATGATCCATAGAGGGATGTCCCAACCCATGTGTGATTCCTGGATGAGTGTCCATCCTGTGCATAGTCCCTAGATAGATGTCCCACCCCATGTGTGGTCCTCAGATGAATGTCCCAACCTATGTGTGATCCCTAGAGGGATATCCTAATGTATGTGTAGGCCCTGGATAGACGTCCATTCCATGAATGGTCCCTGAATGGATGTCTCATCCTATGTGTGGGTTCTGTGTGCATGTCCCATCCCATGTGTGCTCCCTGATGGCCATGACCCCCATCCCATGCCCGTTCCATGCCACACACAGCCCCTGGCACCCATGGCCCGTACAATGCAGGGTTCCTGGGGTGCCCACCCCATCTGGGGGTGGGGGGGGTCATGGGAGCCAGTACTTACTCCTGTCTCGTAGGTGGGGTTGTCAAAAGCCGACTCCACGGTGATGTGGTCATAGGGGTGGGAGCCAGCGAGGGGCAGCTGCAGGGCTGGCTTCCCCTGGAGCCTGCAGGGAGAGGGCAGCTGGGGCGGGCAGTGGGGGGTGCTGTGGGGACCCCATGGGGGTGATGGGGGTCACTTGTCCACTCACTTGGAGAAGTAGAGGTAAATGCCCCCGATGAGCAGGGCCACCACCAGCACGGGCAGGAAGACAGCGATGGCGACGTTGGTGCCTTCCAGCGCCATCCCCGAGGGCACGGCCTTGGCCACGGCTGCCCGGGAGAGTTGGGAACTCACCAAGGGGGGCACCCTAAATCAGCTGCACCCCTGGGTGCCCATCTGCATCCTGCCACCCCAGGCTGCCCCAGCCAACCCCTGCCCTTACCATCCAGGTTGCGGTTGCTGTAAAACTCATTGTAGGAGGCTTTTTTTTTGGGGTGGGATGGGGAGAAAGAAAGAAAGAAGCAGGCATCAGTGGCAAGAAGTGGGGTGCTGGAGGGGGGTGCTGAGGTTAGGGGGTGTCCTCTCACCCTCCTTGCAGATGGGAGGTGAGCCACTCCAGCGTGAGGGATGCCCAGGCAGGCAGCGCAGGCTGCTCTCCCCCAGCAGCGCCCGGCCAGGGGTGCAGGAGAAGCGTAAGGTGGCTCCCGCCGGGTAGAGTCGCCTCTCGGGGGTCTGCCGCCCGCCCGCTGGCATGCCGGGGTTGTGGCAGGGCTCGTAGGTCTCCGCTGCAGGGCAGGGGCACGGTGACATCAGTGCCCACCACTGGTGCAGGGTATGCGCCCGGGGAGGGGGTACCCAACTCACGGATGCACTTGGGGAGACGGTCGCTCCACTTCGGTCCCCCCGCGACGCGGTCGTGGCAGGTGAGGGTCCCGGCACCCGCCAGGATGTAGCCCTTGTCGCAGACGTACTGCACGGTGGATCCCACTGGGAATTTAGGGCTGGAGACCACCCTGCGGCTGTGCTCGGCGTCCCCAGGGTCTCGGCAGGAGGTCACTGCAGGCAGAAGGGACCAGCAGTGATGGTGGCTGCTGGGGACATGCCACAGGACAAAGGCGATACTGGTGGGGGCTGCTCACCCCGCTCGCAGGAGGGCAGGTCACCGCTCCATGTCAGGTCCCAGTGGCACATCAGGAGGTCGGTGCCGCTCAGCTGGAAGCCAGGGTAGCAATGGTAGGTGACCACGGTGCCATGGAGCAGCTCCGGCTGCGAGGATGTCTTCCAGCCATTGGCAATGTCTGGCAGCTCGGGGCAGGTGTCATTACGGGGGACCTCTGCAGGGAGGACAGTGGGGTGAGCGGGGTGGTGGGGACACCGGGGACACTGGGGACACCATCCCACCACAGGGCTCACCAGAGAAGTGGATGACAAAGCCTTGCCGATAGGTGAAGGCACCGGCACCGGGGTCGGACTGGAACTGGACGGTGACATCGGCAGTGGAGGCGTAGAGCTTGAAGCGGCCACGGGTGCCTGTGTACTGGCCCAGGATACGCGCTGTCAAGTCGTCCCCATCGTAGAAGGTCAGCACGTCCCCTGTGCCCAGTCGCAGCCTGGGGTGGCAGGACCATGAGGGTGGGGGGTGCACGGACCCCCCCCATCCCCTTGTCCCCAGTTGCCCCCACACTCACACGCGGACGTCCAGCATGACGCGCTTGTCCTCCTCCACGTGTAGCCCCCAGATGCAGTCCTGGCCCTTGCCGTATGCCTCCGGCCAGTTGGGTGACAGCACCACGCCGGCTGCATCCGTCAGCTCCCCGCTGCACACCGCTGCCAGTGCATGCCAGGCTTGGCATCGCCACAGGAGCACCCACCACGGCACCCACCATCCAGCCCTCCAGCTCCATTTCAACATCCCAGCTCCAGTACCCACCATCCCCAATGGTTCCAGCTCCAGGACACGCCACAGCACTATGGCTCTGCTGTAGCCCATCCCCAGCTCCAGCACCCACAGCAACCCCCAGTTCCAACACACACTTAAGCACCTCAACTCCAGCACCCAACATCCCTGTTGGCTCCAGCTCCAACACCCACTTCAGTATCCCAGCTCCAGCACCCACCATCTCCCACTGTGTCCCTCAGCTCCAGCATGAACCACAGCGTGGTTGCACCACAGGCATGGTGGCTCCAGCACCCGTTGTGGCTCATCCCCACCTCCAGCATTCACAGTAACCCCCAGCTCCAGCATTCACCCCAGCTCTGGCACCCACAGAACCCCCATCTCCAGCCTCCCCATCCGCCTGTCTCCAGTGCCCACCACGGCATGCCGGCTCTGTCTCATTCCACTGTGGGTCACTGGGGTCGACACACTCGATGATGGTGGAGCCCTGCTCCAGCGTGTAGCCGGGGTCACAGCTGAACTCCACTGTGGTGCCCACGGGGTACCGGGGGTCACTGGCCGTGAAGTTCCCATATTTGACGAAGGGCTCATAGCAATGCCCCTGCTCGAAGGCTGTGGGCACAGGGGCAAAGGTCTGCAGGGGCCAGGTGGGCACGGTGATGCCCGGGTGACCCCCTAAACCCCAGCCCCATACCCTCATAGCGCAGCGCCATGCCCGCAGCAGCCCCACTGTTGTCGGTGGTGAGCTCCACGAAGAAGTGGCGCCCGGTGCTGAGCAGCCCCTCGATGGGCAGGTACTCCACCTCGTAGGAGTCATACACAGGTGGTGCCTCCACGTTGTTGCCATTGCGGATGATGAGTCTGCCAAGGCATGGCAGGGTCAGTGTCCTGCACCAGCCATGGCCAGCAGCACCCACCCTTGGGCATGGATGGTAGCACCCAGCCCCAGCCATGGCCAACAGCACCCATCCTTGAACATGATGAATAACACCCACCCTTGGCCATGGCCCAACAGTATGTTCACTGGACACAGCCAATAGCACCTATCCTTGACTGCAGCCAACAGCACCTCTACTTATATATGGCCAGTGACATCCGTCCTTGAATAGAACCACTGGCACCAACCCATTGGCATGGCCAATGGCACCCATCTTTGCATATTTCCAACAGCACCCATCCTCCGATATGGCCAGTGGCATCCATCCTTGAACGTGGCCCTGTGCCCAATGCGGGGCTGTCCCAGGGTGCCCCCACTCCCCCAGCTCCCCCCTGCCCTGGGACCAAACCTGTCGTCATCCTCTGCCAGCGAGACCTTCTCAAAGTGAAGGTGCAGGCGGTGGCCCGTGGGTGCCTCCAGCAGCCAGTGGCACGTCAGGTTGTTGCTGTAGTTCCCAGGGAAGCCAGGCGAGATGATGCGTCCCACCGTGGCATTCCGGACCACCCCGCCACATGCCGCTGCGGAAGAGGGACTGTGAGCAGCCGCCTGTGCCACGCTGGCCATGCCATGTCCCCCTGGTGCTGGTGCTTACCGAGGCAGAGGGGCTCTCGGGCACTCCAGAAGGGACGGGTGGCGTTGCGGCAGACCAGCTGGTGGGCACCCTGTAGCTGGTAACCAGCGGCGCAGCGGAAGCGGGCATCTCCACCAGGGTGCAGGCTACTGACTGACACCTCCCCAAAAGCCGGCCGTGCCGGGAAGGGGCAGCTCAGCAGGTAGGCTGGGGACAGGCAGTGGTGGTTCAGACCTTATGGGATCCCAGCCCACCCAGCACCCATCTCCCAAGCGCCTTGGGTTCTGCAGGACTGGGTGACAGGGTGGTATCTCTGCCAGTAATGATGTTAAATGAGCCCATGATTGCTCACGCCAATTAGCTCTCCATTAACGCTCTGTGCCCTTTTAACTCTGCCCTGCATTGGCACGCTCCAAATTAGAGCCATGCTGGCAGGGGAACACACACACACCCCCCCCCAAGGGGTACTGGGGGCTCAGTGCTGGTGGTGGGCACTGCCCCATACCTTGGTAGTGGAATTGGTAGGATCCAGGGCTGGGTGGCCGGGGGCTCTGGAAGCGGAGGGTGAGGAGGTTGGAGGGGCTACGGATAACCTGGCCCCGCAGCAGGAAGGACTCGTTGGCCAGGAGGGTGGGCTCCAAGCCCCCCGCGCTCTCCACCGTCAGCGTCTCCCCCTCCGCCAGGCTGATGTTCTGCACCTACGGGGGACGGGCTGGGTGTCACCACCCCCGACATCACCCCAGAGCCACTACTTTCCGGCAGCTTGCCCGCGGTCGATAGCGTGCTGGAGCTTGTCTGCGCGGGGCAGCGCTTTTCAAACACGGTTAGCAGCGCCATAAATCATCCCGCCACGGTGAAGGGCGGCAGGGCCCAGCCGGTGGCTCTGCTGGAGCACCGCGGCACAGCCGGGGCCACGCCGACAGCCCCGCCGACAGCCAGGCGTGCGCTCCAGCGCTCCGGAGCAATTTGCTATTAATGATGTTAATTAAGCGGTGCTGTGCGGTGATGAGCGGAGGCACTGGCGAGCGCTGCTGTGTGAGGAGGAGGAGGAGGAGGAGGAGGAGCAGGGGTTGACTGTGGAGCTGCTGCCTCCTGCTTGCCACCGCCTTTCGGCAAGCCACAGTGCTGCCCCGTGGAAGCCGATGGGCAGGGGACATCCTGAGGCATTCCACCAGCCCATGCATCCGCATCCCTGCCCAGGGCCAAAGGCAGAGGACATCTTGAGCCATTTCTCCTGGCTCGGGGACATGGGGACAATAACAAGGACAGGGACAGGACCATGTGTTTGCTGCATCCCACAGGGCTGCAGAGACGTGGTACAGAGCAGGGGACATGCCACGCTTGTCTGCGGGTACTTGGCACCCCGTCCCACCTGCAGACCCCATCTCACCTTGAGCTCCACGCCATAGCCAGGGTAGACGGAGATGGTGTAGGTGCAGTCCAGGCTGCCATCGTAGGGGACACCTGCTGGCTCTGGGGACACCAACGAGCCCTCGGGGCCCGCCAGCGTTCGGTTGCAGGGGGCTGGTGACAGAGGTGACCCTGGCTCAGCCTGGCTTCGTTCTGGCTCCCCCCAGCTCCCTCCCTGGTGCTCACCTGGCCCCTGCAGTGTGGTGACAGTAGTAGTGGTGATGGTGGAGGTGGTGGTGGTCCCCTCCTCATCCCCAGGGACCGCAGCAGCCCCAGTGCGGGACCCCAGGGATGTGCTGAGGGCGGTGGGTGCCTGGCTGGGTGACACATAGGTTGACTCTGGCACCCCAGCAGGGGACCACGAGGTGTCAGCACCTGGCACAGCCCCCCACGCTTCCCCCCATGGCCCCGGGTGCCCCGCTGGTGTGGTCAGTGGGTCGGTGGGGAAGGCAGCCCTGGGTAGGGCAGGGGTGCGTGGTGGGGGCTCGGGGGCTGGGGGGCCAGGGGCCGGCTGGAGGGCATCAGCAGGCAGGAGGGGGCCGGGGCCAGCAGGCAGGAATGGAGCCTGGCCCAGGTAGTCCTTCTTCAGGAAGGCTTCGTGCAGCAGGTCCTCCAGCAATGGGTGATGGTTGAGGAGCTTCAGCGTGGGCGCTGTGCTCACGAAGCGAGCCTCTGCCTCCCGCTCTGCTGGTGTGGGCAGTGCTGTGGGCTCCCCTTCAGCCTCAGCACTCTCTCCAGCTTTCCTGGCAAGCCCATTGAAGCCTGGTGGAAGAAGAGAGCATAAGGTGCTTGGGACCTGTAAAGTGATGCTGAACCATGGACCAATGCTTTGTTCTAGACCAGGGATACACCAGGAACCGATGCTACATCGTGAACTGGTATGGCCCCTGGTGACCGGTGCTGCACCAGAGACTGATGCTTCCTCATGGACCAATGCTGTACCCAATGTGGCACCTGGGACCAACCCTTGAACACGGACCAACGTTACACCAGGGATGAATGCAGCGCTGGGGATGGATGCACCGGGGAGTGATGCTGGTGCGGTGCCACAAACCTGTGCCACGCTGGGGACTGCTGCTCCTCCAGGGACCGACACTTCCCCATGGGTCAATGCTTCGCCATGGGCCACCTGAAGACTAACACTTCCCTGCACACCAAGGCTGCACCAAAACCAGGATTGCAAAGAGGCACATCAACCCCATGAAGTGTAACCCCACCATGCCTCACCTCAGCATACCCTTCACTGAGGCAGCCCTGGCAATTAAGCCCTGTCTAATTAATGCACCACTGCAGCTTGTACCACAATAAGGGTGCCCACTCCTCCCATGACCCAGCACTGGTGGGGACAGCCCTGGGGCTGGGTGTCCCTGGTCACAGCCTGTCTCTCTCCATCAAGGTGGCCATCCCATGATGAAAGTCCCCCTGATCCCACATCCCTGTGGTGTGGACATGCTGGTGATTGCTGTAACTGGTTGTGCTGGAGCTGACACTGGAGCCTGGATGCTGGGACCCAGCTCCAGGACACCAGTGCAATGAGTCTGCAAGAGCTCGGCTTCTCTCTGTCCACCTGCCAGCCAGGCTGTCCCCGGGCAATGTCAATCTGCTGGGGACCCCCTCCTCTCTGGTGTAACCCACCTCCCACCTGCAGGAGGAGACCTAGGGGGTCCCCTCCATGATCCCCTGCCCCCTGAGCAAGATTCTCAGCGTGCTCACCCCAGCCATTTCCTGCCTTCAGACTGAAGAAAATAAAAAAAGAGAACTTAATCACCCTTAATGAGTCACCCAGCACCTCTCCCTGCCACGTGTGGCATCGCCTGCTCCCTTCTCCTGGAGGGGCTCAGCTCCCCAGCCCCACTGTGCCACGGCAGGGGGGATGCCACAGGGGCACCCAACGACCCTCCATGGCCCAGTGCAGGGGTGTGAGGCTGTAAGAGCACGTGGGCACATCTTGCCGCCGTGCACAGGCGCTGATGACACGATACTGCCAATTACTGGGTAATTATACTGATCCGTAGCAGGGCAGGGCCCCTCGAAGATTAATTACTTTGTGACTGCCACTTTTAAGGGACTATTAAGAGACATTAGCTTGGCTGAGCAGTGTAGGGGGAGCTGCTGGGCATCCCCACCACTGCCACCCGCTCTGTGTCCCCACCGCCCAGGATGGTGACGATGCCCTGGGCACAGCAGCACAGTGGGGAGGAGAGCACCCAGCTGCACCAGCTCTGAAAGGTTCACTTGCCCCCCAGCAAGGCCAGAATTATTTTTTAATAGGATCCATTTATAAGAACATAAAAGTTAATGAGTTTATACTGAAGGGCGCCAAAATCTCTTTTAGGCTTTAATGGCAGATTAGCGCTTGGGGATGGGTCCTGTGCTGCTTGCAAGCCACCATGGCTGCCCTGCACAGCAAAGGCTGGGGCAGAGCTGCTCACCCTGACCCCCTGCAACTCCCAATCATGGTCTCAGCTTCCCCAGGGTGTTGGGGAGCATGGTGGTCCCCGTTGGGGCTATGGGGTGAGGCCAGACCCCACAGCGAGCCTCCTACAGCAGGTCTAATCCAGGTCTCCTGGCAGCTCGAGCTGGGCAGTGCCCAGGCACTGGGAACTGTCCTGGGATGCTCCTGGCACCAGAGGTTGCTCTGGGTACTGCAGGATGCTCCTGGCACTGGGAGATGCTCAGGATCGGGGATGCTCTTGGTCCTTGGGAGATGCAGAATGCTCAGGGCACCATGGAAAGGCAGCAGGTTCCCAGATGTTGCCACCTGTGCCCAGATGTTGCCACCCATGCCTCTCAAGCATCACAGGATTAGAGCCTCCACCTCCACAGATGTCTCTAAGCTGCTTATCTCCAGTGCCACAGCTGTGCCCCTCCTGTGTACCCAAGGTGACCAGGAGCTTGTGACATGGGACCCTGCTACCCAGCATCCCACTGGGACCTGGCACCCAGTAGGGACCCCTCCCAGGCTCAAGATGGGCACAGACCCTTGCAAAGGGAAAGGGACTAAGTCCCCACCAGCCAGGTGCCCACCAGGACCCTTCAGCATGCATGGCACGTGCCTGTGCCTGCAGCCAGACCGGGGTCTAATCCTTCCCGTCGGCTTTGCCAGGCAGGAGTCTATTAACGGAGACCGGGAGCTGGGAAGACGTCGGAGACTAATCCGGCTGCGGCGGGCGGCCACCCCCCCGGCGGGAATCAATGCTGCGTGTGGCACTAATAAATAAGGCGGCACACAGCCGCCTGGAGAGCACTGATCGATGCCGCCCACCGAGAAAGCAATAAGGCAGCACCCAGCTCAGCAGAGGGGACAGGGCAGGAACCTCGGCTGCCCCGGGAGCGTTACAGCCCCACGGCAAGGTGGTGCTCCGTGCCTCAGTTTCGCCTTCTGCAGGAAGGGCCTGGCAGCCTGGGTGGGCAGAGGGTGTGGGCAGCCAGGTCGCTGGTGCAGGGGGAAGACAAGGGTTGGGGCTCACAGGAGTCCAGGTTTATTTTCCAATTTAAAATCCAATCTGGCTTTGCCCCCACGGCCAGGGCTGGCAGCCGTGATGAATGAGCTGTCAGGCAGCCAGCGCCACACTCTCACCCCACCAGCTCTCCCAGCCCCTCTGAACCCCCCCAGCCCCCCTGGAGGGCATAGAAGGGGGGATGTGCCCTGTCAATTCCAAACCCACTGCTCTGCCCTTGCCCTGGTGGGTCCTGGGGATGGGGACTCCCAGCAGGGATGTGGGGGGGCACCCTCTTGTCTGCCTTTGAGTGGGAAGGCCCCGTGGGCAGGAGCGGGCAGGGAAGGAGGATGGGTGCAGGGGCTGGGTGGGCAGGCGGTGTCGAGGTTCAGGCAGGAGCGGGTGGGCGGTGTAAGAGCACAGGCAGGGATGGGTGGGTGCAAGCAGTGGGTGGGCAGATGGGTGTGGGCAGGAGTGGGTGGGTGGATGAGCACAGGCAGGCAATGTGAGTGTGCGGGCAAGAGCAGGCAGAGCTTCCCATGCTGCCCAGCCAACCTACCCACTGCCAGCACAGCCCACTGCCGCCCAACACAGCAAGTTAGGCACCCCACTGCCACCAGCTGGCACCCCATTGGCACCTACTACACATCGAGGTCCTGCTGCCCCGTGGCCTCCTCCATCCCGGCACTGCCAGTGAGCCCAGATGGTCGTGGCCAAGCTGGGGCTGCCAGAGCAGCCGGGGAGGAAGGGACACCAGCGGCGAGCGTGGCTGCCAGCCCCAGCGGCTGTCGGAGGAGCCCAGCTTTAATATTCATGGCAGCGCTGGCGGGGAAGCATTTGACCTTGTATGTTTTGCGATTCTCCTTGAATTGAACAGTCATTTACCCGCTGACACATGTCACATGTCGCTGCAACCGGTTCCCTGGAGCATCGTGGCGGCGGCCGAGTGCCGGCTGCCATACCAAGCGCCGAGCCCCGAGCGTCACCGACACTGGGCAGACACAAGGGCAGAGCCAGGAGGGCACCGGGGTGCCCATCCCCAGGGCTTTCCTTCCTCCCTCCCCAACCGGTGGGTGCTGTGGGGTGCCAGCAGCACCCCTGTGCCCTCCTCACCGCCCACGGCCCGTGTAATCCCGCTCTCCCTGCGGAGCTAATGCATTTGTACAGCAATTTCCCTGAGCGGCGGCGGTGATAAATTGCATGTCTGCTGCTATTTCGGACCCGAGCGCTGGAGCCGTGCGGTGCCATGTCCCCCCTCTCCCCATAACAGCAGCACCCAAATCAGCCCCCTGAGCCCTGCATCAGGATCCCCTGTGACAGAGCCCCCACCACCAGGTAGCATCCACCCTACGCCATCCCCCAGCACAAGTGCCATCTCCCCAAGGGGCTCTGTGCTGGTACTGGGCTATGCTAGGATCCAGTATTGTTCTCCACCCAGGGTAGCAGAGAGGGCACCCAGCCCACAGGGCACCCCTGGGTGCTGGGGGTGCCTGCCCAGTGCAGGCAGGGAGAGCAGAGCCACGCTGCCCCCTGGGCTCCCCTTCCCTCCGCCCACTGCCAGCCACAGTAATTGAAATCTGGTTGCGGGAGGCAAGCAAGAGCTGCTTGTCGGGCTCCGTGTTGGGCTGCTCAGCCATGTCATCCTCCCCGCAGACACCATTCCCACCCAGCGGGTGGGAAGCACAGAGCATTGCTGCCTACTCCCACCAGAGCCACCATCCTGGCTGCCACCAGCACCCGCCTTCACACACCCCTACCCGCCCCTTCTCCCTAGGGAATTCAACACGAGCATCCTCTTTGCCAGCAGACCCCACACCCTGCCCCATCGCTGCTCTTCGTGTAGGAAGAACCATCCAGTTTCTGGAAGCCACCAAAGGCTGATGCTACAGCCACATTCTTCCCACTCCGTTACCACCACCCCCAGGGCAGCTGGGGACCACCAGATGCCCTGTCCAGGCATCGCCCCCACACATTGCCCAGAGCCAGATGATCTGGCATTTCAAGCACCTCTCTCCATTTTCGCAGGGTCACAGCAGCGCTCTCGTGGCTGATTAATATTTGATCCCTTCAGCACAGCTCGTTACTGAATTTAAATTATATATGTAATAACCCCCTCTGTCATGGCGAGCGCGTGGGCCAGCTCCTGCCGCCTCTTCCTCAGGCAGAGGATTGAGCACATTCCCAACCCTGGCCAACAGGACCCTCCAATGCCCTGGAGGATGCAGTGAGGGGGCCAGTTCTCAGCACCAAGCACGCTGGCAGGAAACCAGACAGATGGAGACATCCCTGGCTGTTTCCAATGGGTCCAGGCAGCCCCTTCACCCACACAAGGATGCTTGTGGCAGGAGATGTGCCAGTCCCCTGGCTGGTCCCGTCTCCCTGGCAGCTGGGGAAGGGATGCCACCTTGGGAAGGGATGCCGCCTTAGGAAGGGATGCTGCTGCTCCGGAGCTGCCGCCTGCGACTGGAGGGAATCCATTACCTCCCTGGTTATAGGCAGCTTTCAAAGGCAATCTTTCAATTGTGTGCATTTAAAGAATTGATTGGAGGCGAAATTATCCTCTCCCGCCGGAGCTGCTGGAGACACAACTTCATCCGCCTCCCCTAGGGCCTCCATATGCTCACGGGGGGCCCAGCAGCCCCGGGGTCAACTCCAGCCTGTACCTCGTTACAGGGCTGCACACTAGGAGGCACAGTCCTTGTCAGCCCTGTGCCAAGCTTGGGGAGGCATCAGTGGCACAGCAGGGTCCCCCCACAGCTCCACACTGGGCCTGGGGGTGCCCTTGTTGTGCCCTTGCCCAGGCTTCTTTGCACCCCATTTCCCCCCCATGTCCCCATTGCTCCAGCTCTGCCTGGTGGTGGCACAAAGCCTGGGGCTGGCAGCCCTGCCCGGTACAGCACCACATGCCAAATCCCTTCCCACAGGTACTAACCCACAGCCAGCCCCGGAGGACGGTGGCGGCACTGGCTCAGCCTGCACCCTGCGTCCCATGGGGCAGCCCTGCCCTCCCGCCCTCTGGCTTAAGAGCATTATCCAGATAATCCTGGCCTGGCGGCACAGCAGCGTAGCAGTGATGAACTCCTCCAAGGCACACAGGGGACGAGCACACACGCTGTTAATTACTGTAGCAGACGTCTGCTTCCTTCCCCAGCCCCCTCCTTGCACCAAGACCCTGACCAGCACCCACATCCCCAGGGACATCACGTCACCCAGATGCTTTGTCCCCATGGGCAAGGTACATCAGGCTGATGCTGGATGGTATGGCACAGCTCATGGGGGGTACAGTCAGACCCTGTGCCCCCCTGCCAAAGCCTACACAGCCAAGACCCTAAATTACAAGGAGCCCCCTTCATCATGGTAGAAATGACCTCCTCTAAAAAAAAGCTATGCCTGCCATGGCTTTGAAGAGCCAGGGAGAGGGGGTAGAGTAGGGCAGGGTGAATGAAGCCATGCTCGATACCATACCCCCCAGCCGCACCAGTGCTGCAGTGCCCAGACCCCACCTTCTGCTGGGCAAACCCCTATAAAGATTGGGAATGCAGGTGCCCCACATCTGGGACAGGCCTGCAGGGTGACAGCACAGGGTGGCAGGAGAGAGATAGGATCAAGCCCTGCATTGTCACCACCCCATGGGCATCTCCAATCCCTGCTGGCCTGGGTGAGCGGTTCAAGATCTCCATCCCCATGCCCCCCAGGCCCGTGGCACATACCCACTGTGTATCAGCCCAAGCTGATGCCAAGTCAAGGCCATGGTGACACTGAGTGTGTCGGTGCTGCATAGAGATTGGGAGAGAGGAAGCAGGTGGTTGACCCCCATGGGCAGCTCCCAACACACAGCGGGGGGCACAGGGTAGGACCTCCCAGCTCTGGGAAGAGCTCAACACCTCCCAGGGCATCCCTACCTCTAACACTCTGGGAAATGCACATGCAGAGTTTAATTAACTTTATTGATATTCAGAAATTAGGGGACTGACTGGAGGTAATTGCTCATTAGAAATCATTAAACTGACACAGTAAGCACCAGCATCCCTCAGGGGGAAGCCTGCCCTTCCCAGGGCTCTGCTCCCAGGACAGAGCCAGGGACACAGACACCCCATTCCTGCCTTACTCCTTCACGCCCCAGCAGGGCAGGAGACAGGGGCACCAAGTCCTTACCCTACTTACTGCCCAACAGAGGGTCTCCCATACTACCCCCCAAAGCAAGAAGGCTGTGGCAGCAGCCCCAGGTGGCAGAGCGAGACGGGAATAGCAGCGGGCACAGGGCCATGGTGCCCTTCCCCGCCTGAGCTCGGCTGCCAGATGGGGAGTTTATGTAACTCCCGGCACGGCTGTTGCCCGCAGCTCGGCTGAGCCATGCCGGCAGCCCGCACCCCACCGCCCGCATCCCACCAGACCCCCGCCCACTCCTCACCCCATGCATGCTGTCCACCATTGGCACGGCCACTGGTGCATCCCAAGCCCTGGTGGGTCCCCACACCTGTTTTTGGGGGCAGCGGAACCACAAGGCACCAAGGCAGTCTATGCCCCATGGGGTGGCAGAGCCAACGAGCCGAGCTGGGTGTTGGCTGCTCTCCTCTGGAAGAGCCAACACCCGCCATCCCTGCATCTCCCCAGCGCCTTCCCTGGAGCTGGAAGGGCCACCCCAACCGAAGCAGGGTGGGGTGGGAATAACCCCAGTCCCCAATGCCCCTAAGACCAACGGCAGTGGGGGGGTCACAGAAAGGGACTGGCTCGGGTGTAGCCAGCCGGGTGATGGCTCAAATGGCTCGGCGACTCGGTGCCTTGCCTCCTCAGCTCCCAGTACAGCCGTGCTCTTCCCTCCCCCCCGAACCGGTAATACCAGCGGAGGGGCTGTCGGCAGAGGACGCCGGAGGCGGCGTTGCACCAGCCCGGCTGCAAACCGCTCTGTGCGCCCCCGGTGGCTCCCGCTCCCCGCGCCAGCGGGGTGGGATAACGGAGGCGGGGGGGGGTGGGGGGTGTAAATTCTCGCCTCAAC
>VZTM01036930.1:249856-275374 GCA_013400555.1 Jacana jacana
GGGGGGGGGATGAGGGGGGAGCCGTGGTAATTTGCGTCAGCAGGAAATAGCGTGGTGGAAAAATGTCATGTTAAATGGGGGGATTGTTCTAGCCCGCCACTTTGATTCCCCTTTAAAGCGTTGCCTTCAATTTATTTCACTGTCGGCTACCTGGAGCCGCTGCGTTTGATTCCCGACTTCAGAAAAGGCAGCATTATCTCCAATAACAAAATGTTTTACATCTGCACCGCTGAATAAATTAAAGCAATTAAGAAAAAAAATGGCTCAGATCTTTTCCCACCCCCCTCCCCTGCTTGGCAGAGGGAGGGGGGAGCCCCCCGGGACTCCTGGAGCCCTGCTAGGAAATTGGGTTTGGATAAAAGCAATCTGTGCTCAGCAGGCAAGTGCCTTCCCTGGGGAGCGGGGCTGCGTGCCCCAGCCCCACGCTGGCCCTGCGCTGTGGAGGACCTGGGCATGTCCCCCTGACTCTACCAGGGCGGCTGGGGGCAGTGAGGGCAGCCAGTGTTTGATGAGAAGAGCCGGGAGGGACGTGGTAGGGCTGCAAATGAGGGGAGGATGAACAGGGGATCCAGCCCCAGGGTGGGGGAATGATGCACAGGGCTAGAGACTACCGCTGTGGCCCCCCAGTGAGGTAGATGGGGTGGGGGCTGCAGATGCCCATGCAGCACCAGGGTGGGTTCCAGTGCCACAGCACGTTTAATACTGGAGAGAAGGACCAGGGAGGTCCCCTTAGGTGAGAGGACCTGTCCCCCAAACGGAGACTGAGCCATGCACTAACATTAACCCTTCCCTGGACAGACACACAAGCACCCAGAGTGCCACAACCCATGGGTACCCACCCTGCACCCCTGCTGCCCCCTGGCACAGCCTACCCTGTCCTCTTCTAGCTGGCCCTGCACCCACCTGCTGCTCTTCAGGCTGCCATCATCCGAGAGTGCTTTGGAGGAGCCTTTGTTCTTGGAGAGCCAGGACTTCACTCCATCCACACGCTCCTCCAGCTCTGAGTCCACATCCGAGTCACCGTCACTGCCAGAGGAGCAGGTCCAGGCAGGAGAAAGCAAGAGGTGAGCATGGGGCAGTGAGATTTTGAGTGCTGGGGAGGCAAAATTGTGCCAGCGGGTGCCAAACTCTCCCCAGCACCCACTGCCTGTGCAGCCTGGGATGGGCTAAACCCTGTCCCACCATCCTGCTCCATCTCCCAGCCCATAATCTGTATGCATACAGCTCAGCCTGCAAGCTAGAGGTTCCCCAAAACACAGCTGTGCCACACACACCCCAAACCACCCCCCTGCCCAGCCAAGTGGCTCCTGCACCCTCTGCCCAATGTCCCCTCCTGCCACTGCATGGCTCTGGAGCTGGAAAGATAAGCCATGGGGGATGGCATTGGGGCAGCAGGCAGGGCACAGCTCCAGAAACACGTGAGATTCCCAGCTCCGGGGCTGGGAAGAAATTAAGTGGGTTCGTTTTATAGGCCACCGTCGAATGCAAAATTACAGCGAGGAAGAGTGATGTTGATGGCCCTGGGTAAACAGGAGTTTAGCAGGCAGAACAGAAACGACTCCGGCAAGGCGGGCGCAGGAGTGCAGCGGGCAGATTTACAGCCCTGCCGTGCCAGAGAGCCCCTGATTTACTTCCCGGCGTAAAAAAAGCCCTATCTGGCTTAAACCATCTAATTTACAACGGCTGTTCGTAACCATATTGATTGCCTTTAGAAAGAAGGTGCCGTATGCATTGCAAAATCCATTCCTCCACGTTAAAAGCATCCCTGCATAAATCTCCCTTAATACCTAACTGCTTACTGCTTTCATTAGGGTTATGGCGGCACCGGCGGGATCTATAAGGAAATCGAAGCGGCGCAGCCCCCTCTCTCCCCACCCCGCCGCCGGCCAGCGAGAGGCGAGGGCTCTCACCGAGCCACTGCCAGGGAAGAGATCTATTGTATGATCTTAAGCAGCCGGTTTATCTGCCTGGGTTTGGGCTTATTCCCTGCCTGGGGATAGTGGCAGACGGCTCAGGGGACGGGCTGGGATAGACCTTGAATATGAATCTTCCTCGTTAAATTCAAAGCAACGAGGCACACTCCGTCACGTGCGCCTCCCTCCCCTGCAATACGTCCAGGCAACGCTCTAGCTTGGAACAACAAAAAAAACCCCAAACCCAACCAAAACAACCAGCCCTGTAAACAAACTCCGGGGGCAGCTGAGGTTTTATAACCGGCGGGATTAAGCTCCACGTCAAACGCAATTTCTGTCCGTGCCGTTAGTTAAGCGGGACCCGGGTCACGAGGGAGGGAGTGACCACGAGGAGGGATATTAATGGTGCGTGGCAGCGGGGCTGCGTCACATCCACACCAACAGGCTCATCATTCGCCACGGTGGAGCATCGTCACACACCCCCCACCACCCTTCCCCTGTCCCCCACCCCGGCATGGGATGCCGTTACGTGCCGTGCCGTGGGTGCTGTTAGGGCATGCAAAGGTGGGCCAGTGGCATGCGGGGCCCCGGCCCGCGGGGGTGAGGTGGGGGTTAGGTGAAGGAGGGGGGGACAAAGGAAAGAGGAGGTCCTCACAGTTTACTCTTTCTTTTCTGATACTTTGCCACCATGTCCTGCAAACTGGGAGGGGTTGGAGTGGGAGGGAGGGGGTCGGGATGGGGAGAAACACAACAGAAAGGAAATCAAATGAAAGGAAAAAGAAAAACAAAACAAAACAAAACAAAAGACCAAGCGGGTGGGGAGCAAATGGAGGGGGCAAATAAAATGGTGGGAAAGGGCCAGAGGGGAGGGAGATGGGGCTGCCCTGCACCCTTGGCATGGATTGCACCCAGCTGGTTCCCAGCGTCCTGGGTCAGGCTGGATCCCAGCATCTTGGGCCAGGCTGGATCCCAGAGCTCCTGCCAGCCTGTGCTGCCCTGGCTCCTGGGATCCCTGGGCTGTTTCCAATGAGCTGGCACAGCCCTGGCTGTATTTCAGGCACCTCCACAAGCGGGTGAAGCTTCATGGTGGCTGTGGGTGCAGGGAAGGATGCACAGATGACGGACTGATGCACGTGTGCATGGGTGCACAATGCATGGATGGCCAGATGCACGGGTGCAGGATGCATGAATGGATGGATGGACAGACAGCATCCTGCCAGGGCCAGGCAGAGCCGAGGGGTTCCCATGGCATTTCAAAAGTGACAAAGAGAAGCAGTGAGCCCCAGTGACGTGCCTCGCGCAGGAGCTAGGCCCAGGCGCTCTCACCTGTTGATGAGGTCCTCATTGCTGTCACTCTCCATCTCATCCTCGATGGCTGCCTGCAGGTCCCCGATGCGTTTGAAGGCCAGCTTCAGGTCTGACTGCAGGCTCTGGTTGGCAGCTTCCAGGCTCTCCAGGTCCATCTCCTGTGAGGAGGGAGGAGGGAGCAGGGTGAATGGGGTACCCCATGGAAACCACCCCCCATCCCTCTGCCTATTGTGGGTCCCACTGTGGGTGCCTCACCAGCTCGTGCTTCTTGCGGCTGGCCTCTGCCTCCTTCTTGGCCAGCTCACCCATCTCCTCCTTGACGTCACGGAGCTGCCTCTGCAGCCGCTTGTTCTGCTCCTTCTCCCGGTTCTCGGCGGCCGCGCGCTGATCCCGCTCCTCCGTCAGCTTCTCCATGTTCTCCTTCAGCCTCGTGGCCAGGCTCTGTGGAGCAGAGGGTGCAGAGTCACCCCAGATCCCCCCCCACCCCCGGATCCCCCACCCTGCAGCAACAGCAACCAAGGGCTCACGTGAAGACAGATCACATCCCCATGGATTTACACAAGGAGAGAGAGGAGAACCCCTTGCCCAGGGCCAGGAAAGGGGCAGAACAACCCGCGGAGGCTTTGCCAAATTGGAAAAATAGATTTAACTGTGTGTGAAGTAATTACAGCGTGTAACGTAGGGAAAAAATAGCTCCCATTCTCCCCCAGCCGCTGAGCCAGCCGCTGCATATTTATGGCCCCGGCAGAGAGAGCAGGGAAGGGAAATAACAGCTAGGAAGATATTAAGAAGAGAGCTAAGCTGCTCCGCTCCCCCAGCAGAGCCGCAGAGGCAGAATATAAAGCAGGCTGCCTTTAGCAGGGCTGGGAGAGTCTATAATTTCCCTAAGTCAATGCAAGGAAATCGCAGCACTTTGCCAGGCTGGGTGGTGGATTACTGTTATCGGCACTTGCAGGGAGCGTTCCCTGCAGGGCCAGGGCCAGGGCCGGGCTGACGGCAGCGGAGGGCTGCGGTGTGGGGGGTCCTGGGGTGGGGATATTGGGGATGTGCTTGGCAGATCCCCTGGACAGCTTCCTATCATGGTCCTGCTGCAGGCTACTCCCAGCTGGAGCAGAGCCCAGCCCCTACCTCCAGGCGCTTGACTTGCGTCCGTTCGAACTCCAGCCTGGTCTCCAGTTCGCGGATCTTGGCCTCTTGCCGGCTCACCAGTGACTTGTCCACCATGGATTGCTCCAGAAACTCCAGCTGGCTCTGCAGGCCTTGGAGCTGTTGGGGGAAGAACAGCCTCAGCCTCGACCACAACTTCCCTGGTCCTCCGCCACGCCGCCCTGGAACGTGTGCTGCCAGCCACGTTGCTCCCATCCCAACGGAAAGCCCATAGGACTGCTCTGCACCCTGCAGGGTGCAGGCCCCCCCCATAGTGTGGACAATGGGTCTCTGGGTGCCCCCCATTCCCCTGGTTTCATCCACAGTGCATGCTGTGCCCGATGCTGGTGCTCCTCACCTTCTCCTGCAGCTCCTGTTTCTCCTTGTTGACCTCCTCCAACTGTGCCTGGAGGTCATTCATCTGCGCCAGGTCCCGGGACGCCTGTGGGACACATTGGGGCCATCAGCGGGGATCCCGCTGTGCTGGCTCTGAGAGGGATGTTATGGGGGGCCAGGGGTGCTCTGGCTGCTGTTTCCCCCTCACCTGGGCCACAGCCGCCTTGTGCTTCTTCATCAGCTCATTCATGTCCTCCTGGTCCTCCTCCAGTCGACTCTGCACTTCATTCTTCTCCCGCTGCAGCCGGCTCAGCTGCTCCTCCAGCTGCGGGGGACCCATCTATGTCTCCTGCTGCACCCCAGGAGACGGGGCAACCCCCACCCCAAAACCCACCCTGAACAGTGTGGGGTCACCCTGCCAGCATGCACCACGTCTCCCCGTGGCTGCAGGTGGGGGGCATGGCCCCATCATGGTGCATCACATCCCAAAACCACTTACCGCTCCCTTGGCCTTGGCGAGGTCATCGATCTGCAGGTGGAGGTCTTCAATCTCCACCTCCATCGACTTCCGGGCCTTGACGGCGGCCGCGCAGGTGAACTCTGACTCCTCCAGCTGTGGGGACACAGCTCAGTGCCCGGCCAGGGGACGGGGACACCCCACGTCCCTCAAGGGCTGCTGTTTTGGGAGGGTTTGAATGCACACCTGGTTCTTGAGCTGGGTGATCTCCCTCTTGCTAGGCGCGTTGTTCTTCAGGTGGTCCAGCATGATCTGCGCATCAGCCAGAAGGGCCTTCGTCCTCTTCAGGTCGCGGCGCAGGCGCTTTTCTGTCTCATAGTCCCGCTGGTTGGCCTGTGGAAGGGGAGAACCATGCCAGGGCACAACAGTGGCAAGGTACCCACCCTGCTGTGGCCACCTTGGGGTCCCCAAAATGAGGCATATGCCCAGTTGCCATACCTGCTCGCTGACGGCAGATAACTTGCTCTCCAGCTCCCGTTTCTCTCTCAGCACCTTCTGCTTGTCCTCATACTCCTCCTCCAACTGCACTTCCATCTGCTTTAGCTGAGGGGCAGCCCAAGCAGCTGGTCAGGGTGGCAGGAAGGGGCTGAGAACCCCCTGTTCTTGTGTCCCCACATACTGAGGACACCGGGTGACCCCACCGGCTGGGTGTTTGCGCAACCAGAGGTGCAAAGCCTGGCATGTGCTGGCCCAAGCAGCAGAGGGACCGGTTGGACCTGCCGGGCCAGTGGAGCCAGGCCGTGGCAGCGTGGGAGCCGGGCGCTGAGTGATGGTGCCCCGGTGGCAGCACCCGGCACCCAGCCGGGGCACGGGGACACATCCTGTCCCCCCAGGGCAGAGGGGCCACTGCTAAGTCCTACCTTCTTCTGGCACGACTGTCGAATCTCCTCCACCTCCTCGTCACGGCTCTCCACCTCTTTGGCGTGGGTCTGCCGCAGCCGCTCCATCTCCATCTCCAGCCGCAGCTTGGCCTGCAAATGGGGGGGACGTGGTCAGAGCAAAGGGGACATGGAGACCCCCCTCATGCCACTCCCTGGGCCACTCACCCAGAAAAACCCCCGGTCCGAGCCCGGCCGGGCTGCCCGCCCCACAGTGACCTGCTGGGCCATGGCACGGAGCGCCAGGAGCCGTGTCGGTAGCCGTGATGCCTGGCCCAACGCCGGGCTGAGGGCGACCGCCTCCTCTTCCCGGGCAAGCCCGGCCCAGGTAATAACAGCCCTGCATGAAACCACCCCACCCAGAAACCTCGCCCCTCCCCGTCATACCTGCTCCAGCATCTGGATGGTCCCGGCCTGCTCATCCAGTTCCTCCTCCTGGTCTTTGACCTTTGCCTCCAGGTCCCTCATTTGCTTCTTCATCTTAGCCAGGGAGGCCTCATCCTTTGACTCCTGGGAGGAGAGGTCCTGCAGCTCGGCCTCCAGTGCCTCTGCCTTCTGCGTCAGCCCCGCGATGTCCAAGTCCTTGTCCTGCCAAGAGAGTGGGTCACCATGAGCCCCGGTCACCTGCCAGTCAAGGGACTTGGGAGAGGACCAAGAGCCACTCACCTCCAGCAGCTGCTTGAGGCCAAAGACCTCAGCCACCAGCACGTCCTTCTCGCGGCTCAGCTTCTCCCGCTGCAGCCTTTCCCGCTGTGCCTCCTCGTGTGCCTGCGAGAGTTCACTGTCGAACCTGTGCAGGGAGAGCCGGGTGGGCGCTCAGCACCCCATTACAGACACTGGGGATGGCTCTCCAGCCCAATGCCACCAGTACCGCACTGGGCATCCCCATCCCACAGCAGCAGGCACTGGGAAGGGCGGTGTCAAACATGCTCATTCAAAACATGCTGCTGATGAGCTTTTAATTGCCAGCACGGTGGTGCACAGCCACTTGGAGTAACTCCTTCCAGTGCCTTTGCTCAGCAGCTAATGGAGAGCATGGAGTCCACAGCACGGACCCCAGCAGCCCCATGAGCCACCCTGCAGGGATGGCACGTGCCAGCAGGGACCGTGGCTGCTAACAGTGGGCTCTTGGCTATGGCGGAGGCAGCCAGGGACACCACACCCTCTAAGCAGGACATGGAGGAGCTGCAGGACATGGGGGGAGCTCCAGCAGAGATGGGCTCTTGCAGCAGCTCAGCTCCTCCAGCCACAGCTTGGTGCCATGGTCCCACATGAGATTGGCACCAGTCCCAGCCCTGGAGGGGACATGAGCCCCGGTGGGACTCCACAGAGCTTGGAGCCAAGCAACACCAGGGCAGCCTCTCCCAATGCCCCTGGGATGGGAACAGCTGGGTTTGCTTTGAAATCGCTGCCTTTGGGGCTTGGAAAACAACCCTGTGCTTGAGTTTGTGACCTGTGTTAAACACCTCGACTGCTAATCCCCATTTTTCCTCGCGCTGGGTAATAAACAGCTGCATTAGCACAGACTCCAATCCGCGGAAATTGAAATTAATTAGATTGGATTCTCTCGCTGTATTTGTGTGTGTGATCATTACCATAATGAGATGAAAGCGTCCCTGCTGCTTAATAACGTTAGCAAACTTTGGGGTTGGGAGAGGGGACGGGATGAAAGCAAGCACTGAGCAGAACTGTGGGGCACGAGCAGCCTCCACTATGGGGCACGGCCCCACAGGGGGCAATCACTCAGCTCCAGGACCCCCAACAGGGCATCAGGGTCACCCCCTACAATGAACACATCCAACCCAGGCAGCTCCATCCCTCTGGAGGCACCTCCAAGTGGCCAATTGGGAGCTGGTGAAGTGCCCAAATCCTTGCTAAAATGGTAATGCCACTTCGCGAGAGGCTCGTCGTGTGACGAGGATGCTGTCCCCTCCGCGTCCCCCCCCGCCACCACTGCACAGTCCCCACCTTCGCTGTTTCTTCTCCAGGTCATGGTTCCGCCCTTGTTGCCCCTCCAGGTGCAGCTTGGTGTCCTGCAGCTCCGCAGCCAGACGCTGGCACTTCTTCTTCAGCTGCTGCAGCGCCCGCTGGCTCTCCTCGCTGTCTGCCTGCAGGTCTGTCAGCTGCGGGCAGGAGCGGGCAGGGCAGTGAGGGCTCTGGGAAGCCACTACATCCCCCTTGCCCTGGCCACGTGCTCCCCATAGAATCATAGAATCATTTAGGTTGGAAGAGACCCTTGGGATCATCAAGTCCAACCATCAGCCCTACTCTACAAGTTCTCCCCTACACCAGATCCCTCAACACCACATCTAATCTACTCTTAAACACAGTCAGGGATGGGGACTCCACCACCTCCCTGGGCAGCTGATTCCACTGACTGACCACTCTCTCTGGGAAAAACTTTTTCCTCATGTCCAGCCTAACCCTCCCCTGCTGCAGCTTGCAGCCATTCCCTCTTGTTCTGTCACTAATTGCCCGTGAGAAGAGACCAGCACCAACCTCCCTACAGTGCCCTTTCAAGCAGTTGTAGAGAGGGATGAGGTCTCCCCTCAGCCTCCTCTTCCTCAAACTAAACAGTCCCAACTCCCTCAATCGATCCTCATAAGCCTTGTTCTCCAGGCCTTTCACCAGTTTCGTTGCCCTCCTCTGTACTCACTCCAGCCCCTCCAGATCTCTCTTGTGCTGAGGTGCCCAGAACTGGACACAAGACTCAAGGTGTGGCCTCACCAGTGCTGAGCACAGGGGGACAATCACCTCCCTACTTCTGCTGGTCACACTATTCTTTATGCAAGCCAGGATGCCCTTGGCCTTCTTGGCCACCTGGGCACACTGCTGGCTCATGGCCTCCAAGCAGGCAGGGACTCCTCATCCCCACGTCAGGAAGACAGAGGGGTTCCCAGAGCCTCCCACTCACCCTCCGCTCCAGCTGCCTCTTGCCCTGCTGCTCCACTTCCAGCTTGTCCTCCAGCTCCTGCTGAAGCCGTTTCTTGGTGAAGTCGATCTCCCGCACTGCCCGCTCGTATTTCAGCCGCCATTCACCGCCTGTGCGGGGAAATGGGGTCACCAAGGGGCTGTGAGGGGTGGGTACAGTGCCACCGTGGAGAGGGGGGGCATGGTGCTGTGACCACAGGACACAGAGGGTGGCTCACTGGTGGTGAGCATTGGAGGCAGGACGGTACCTGAATCATCATCATTGAGCTCCCCGTTGAGCTCGGCCGCCCGGATGAGCCGAGCCTCCATCACTTCCATCTCCATCGACTCCATCTGCTTCTTCAGAGCATCATACTTGGCCTGGGTGGGGACATGGCTGTGGTGAGCACTGGGCGTGGGGGTCAGGAGGCACCGCGAGGCCAGGGAGAGGGGCATGTACCTGCAGGTCCTTCATCTCCTTCTCAGCCCGCAGCCTCTCGGCTGTCTCAGCGTCCAGCAGCTGGGAGGCCGACTCACCGGTGTTTCGCTCGTCCGTCAGCTCTGATGTCAGCTCTGTGATCTGGGGAGGGGGTGGGCAGCGGGGCTGTGGGCTGGGGCAGGCACCAGAGTGGGCCAGCACGGCACCGCAACCCCTCCCGGTGCCAGCAAGCACCTACCCTGCTCTCCAGGCGGTCGCTGTTGAGCCGGAGCTCGTTACGCTCCTTCTCTACCTTCTCGAGTTTGCTCTTCAGCTGCTGGATCTCTTCCTGCAACAGAGCGGGCGGTGAGGGAGGGGGCAGGCGCAAGGGGAAGAGGTTGGCAGGCAGGAGCCTGGCAGGTCTCCGCATCCCCCCTGCCAGACCCTCCCAGTGCTTGGTGGGCTGGGTGGGATCTCCCCAGAGCAAGGGCTGGGCAGGGACTTTCCCCATCCCCATCCAGCTCCCTGTGCAGACTCCAACCCCATAAATGGTGTCGAAACACCAGGCAGCCCCAACAAAGCCTGAGAGGGTTCCCTGCACCCCTCGGGAGAGGGGGTGGGAGCAAACCCACCCATCAGCAGTTCCCTGAAGGGTTTGGGTACGCCCAACCCAGGTGGGGAGGGAGGGGGCACACCAGCCTGCCTGGGGACCACCAGCCAGCACCAGGGAGGCGTGCCTGGCTGCCAGCTTCAAGCACATCTTTCTCTCTCCTTCTCTGGTTTGAGTACAAGCTGGGGAGGGACAGGAGGGGGCCTCAGTGCACGCACCCCGGGCACCCATTCTCAGTGGATCAGGGTGAAAGCTGAGCCAGGCAGCAGCTCCGTGCTGGGCAGGCTCGGCGGGGGCAGGAGTGTCTGGTTCCCAGCATGGCGCAGAGCCCCCGCACATGCCTCTCGGCACACGGTTTCATTTCCATTCTCCACGCCGTGTAATTGGGCTCATGCAACAGCCGGCTCTCGGGATGCTAATGACATGCTGATTCGCAAATTAGGGAGCAATTCGAGCCTAGCGCTGATGGGGTGTGGGGCAGACACGGTCCTGCATCTCCCCCCATCATGGGCTCCTGGATCCCACCCCACTCTGGGCTCCTGCACCCCACCCTGCTGTGGGATCCCGCATCCCATTCTGTCACGGGGTCCTGAATCTCACCCCTGACATGGGGTCCTGCCCAGGACCAACATTCCCCCCTCAGCCCACCCTGACCCATGGAGTGTCCCCCAGCACGGAGATACTCACGTCTTTGCCGCGGATCTGGTCCTCGGTGAGCTGCACCTCGATGAGGGGCCGCACGGTGGTGAAGAGCTTCCACCAGGGCCAGCCCTTCACTCCCTTGTTCTTCTTGATGTTTTTCTGCACGCACCGGATGGCCAAATCCTGGATCTGCACAGGGTATGGTGTCAACACGGGGTGCCACCGGTGGGGCAAAGCTGGGCAGATGGGCACTCAGCACCTCTCTTGGCACCCTGGCACGTTCCCTTTCATTAACACTTGGGCTAATTGCACCCAGTTTATCCGCTGTTTGATTCTCTCCAGCCCCTCCAAACGCTAATCTTGCGGAAGGCGGAGGTGCTGCTGAGATGTGTATTTTACACCCTCTTTAATAATCAAAGTAGGAGCCTGTAGGTCGCTTCATCCTGCTGCGGCGATGCCCAGCACCCTCCCTGTCGGGTCCCCCTTGGTCCCCCCAGTTCCCCCTGGCCCCCCACAGCTGGGCGGGCGCGGGGGGGGAGGCGGGAGGAGGAGGTGCTGGCCCAGGCAGCGGCAGAAAAGCTGCGCTGCCCATTTTAGGCGAAATTGTGCGGCGGAGCGGGGAGGGGAGAGAGGCTGGGACGAACCTTCCTCTTCTTGAACTGCTGCCGTGCCAGGAAGCCCCTGCACGCTGCCTGGAAGAGGGTGATGTTCCTGCTGGTCTGTGCGTCCCGCTGCTCCTCCAGCCTGGCTAGTGACCCAGCCCGGAAAAACACCTGTGGGAGGGGAGCAGGATGAGATGCCGATGGGTGCTGGCATCCCTCCGGCCACGCCGTGCCACCCTCCCCGCCACACCAGCTGGCAGGGATGTGGCTGTCCCCTCTGCAGCCACTGGTCCTGTCCCACTGTGGGGCTTTATTCCCCAAGCACAAGGAATGCTGTAGGTGGGAGCGAACAGTGCTGCCCTTGTGCTGCCCCACCACGCTGTGCCGAGCTGTGCCGCCCACCCCTGCCCCGTGCCACTGCTGGCACCCACAGCCAGCATCCGGCATCATACCCGGCTCAAGCCCATGTGGTAGCTGCTCTTCTCCAGTTCCAGCGACTCCAGGAGCTCCTCCACCGCCTGTGGGGAGGGAAGGGCATCAAGGTTGGGCTGGGAGAACCCCAGGGTGCAGGGGACCCTCAGACTGCAGCAGCAGCCCCGGTGTGGGGCACGTACCCGCTTCTCATCCACCACAATGTAGTTGCGCCCGTGCTTCTTGGTCAGGTGTGGGGCCAGGACGTCAAAGCGCCGCCTGAACTCCGCAAACACCATGTGGTCTGGGTACCCTGAGGTGGGGGACAAGGGAGAGAGTGGGGCTGTGGGGGCAGCTGGGGCATCCTGGGGATGGACAGGGACAGTCCCTCATGCCCTGACTCCCTGGGGCCCATCTTTTGGGAGAGCTGATGGGGTTACCCCAAGCGGCACAAGCTCCCCATGGGGCTGGGCAGAGCCAGAGTGTCCCAACCCTCCGCAGGAGGTTTTCCTTGGCCGTGTCCTCCAGCAGTTTTGGCTGGGATCTGGGGAGAAAGCAGCCAGATCCCGCCTCAGGGGGAGCACAGGGACACGTGTGTCACTTGTGCAAGCAAACAGGCCCCGCTTCGGCTCTGCTCTGAGACGCAGCCAACTTCTGCGTCAGGCTCACAGCGCTGAGCCTCCACATCTTAATTAACGACACGGTATTGATGGGGACGCTGACCCCGGCACAGCCGGCTGGCCGTGGCCATCGATCCGGGAGGTGTGCGGGAGGCATCGATTTCCGATCGCGGCAGGAAGGGTCCGGCCTCCAGGCAATAAAACCTTGGCCGCGTGTATTGATAAATGCTTTGCTCAGCACGACCCAGAGCCCCTCGTCCCAGCGGGACAGGGGCTGGCTGCCAGCGGGAGAGCTGCCAGGAGCCAGCGGCACCAGCAGAGACACCCAATTAAGGCCATGCCTGTCCCCAGTGTAGATAACAGCTCTGCAGGGGAGGAGGGACAGGGACAGGACCGCCCTGGGGGGGATGGCTGGCAGCCACTGGGCTCGGAGCAAGGGCACATGCCAAAGGGATTCCCTGGAAGGCTCTGACTCCTCAGGGAGGAGATGCAGCAAGGACCCTCCATGACATCTGTCCCCACGGCAGGACGAGCACGGCAGCCCCGGCATTCCCCGGGCTGGGCGCTGGGTGTGCCAGGGGCACAGCTCACCTTGGCGGTACATGCGGAGGGCATCAAGCAACCGGGAGCCACGGAGCTGGGCACGCAGGAGGGGCACGTCCAGCTGCATGAGCCCGGCCTCGCAGTGCTCCGCCGGCAGCTCCAACTCGCTGCCGCTCACCCGCCTGCACGGCAGAGCCCGGGGGTCCCCACCACCCCCCGCCGCCTTGGGCAGGAAGCAGTGCACAAAGTGGAGCTTGGACTTCTTGATGCTGTCGATGAGGGCATCCTGTGGGGATGACCAGGAGAGCAGGGTGAGATGTGACACACAGCAGTGCCTCACAGCCAGACCCAGAGACCCCACCTTGGCAACCTCTCGCTCACCACTTGCAGCTTGATCTGGATGCAGAGGGACTTCTTCTTGACAGCAGCCACGCCAGTTGTGAAGGTCTTACGCATGCTGGTGGCCCTGCGCAGGGCCAGCTGGGAGCCCCCCTCCAGCCCTGCCACCGAGCCTGACAGCACCAGGGCTGACCCACCACGGCCAGCAAACAGGCTGCTGATGACCTTCCTGCAAGGCACAGAGGGGACATCATATCCCAAAATCACCTCTCCTCGCTGCTGTACCCCCTTTTTCCCGGGACCCCACTCACTTCTGCGACTCCTGCAGCAGGACAGAGGCGTTCTGGGAGGCTGGGTTGTGCTTGACATGGTTCAGCCAGCCCGTGGCATCATACTCCACCCAGTTGGTCCCTGAGCTGTGACCCAGGAGGAAGTGTCGAGGCTTGTCACTGGGGAGCAGCGGGTTGTGCCCTGCGGGGAGACACAGCACCAATGGGCATGGGGGCTGGCCCTTTACCAACACACGCAGTGCCAGGTCCCCCCCTAACCTTTCTTGCCCCCTTCCTGGGGGCCGTAGTAAGAGAAGAGCCGCTCCAGCAAGGTGTCCTCGTTGCCGCCTGGCTGCAGTGCCTCCTCCTCCAGCAGCCACAGCAGCCCCCGTGCCTCATCCGTGCGGGCCAGAGACCGGACCTGTGGGTGACACTGTGCTTACAACCATCCTGGCACACTAGTGTCCCCTGGGACATGGATGAGAGGACACCAGGGACCCAGGCCACCCAGCAAGCATGCAACTTCGGCCGCTGCAAGCAGCAAGGCAAAGTGGCACCACACAGGAGAGCCCCTGCGGAATGGAGACCCAGCAGGGAAAGAGTCAGTATGTGATACCCTGGGCAGCAAGATGGTCGCTGGGGTGGAAGACACTGTACTCAGGAACCTGTGTGCTGAAACCCAGCACAGAGCTGGTGCTACAACCCCTCT
This sequence comes from Jacana jacana, assembly GCA_013400555.1. Taxonomy (NCBI): domain Eukaryota; kingdom Metazoa; phylum Chordata; class Aves; order Charadriiformes; family Jacanidae; genus Jacana; species Jacana jacana. The sequence goes on from VZTM01036930.1 coordinate 264,028, forward strand.
CAGTCCCCTCTCAGCCTCCCCCAGCAGAGACTTGAGCTCCCCAGGGGCCTGTGGACCCTGAGTATCAGAGCACCCTCTTCGACTGAAGAACCTTGGGGACCTGTGCATCCTCGAGACCTCAGCACCTTGGGGACTGGTGTACTCCTTGCCCTCCTGCCTGTGGCACAAGCAGCTCCTAGGGTGATGGGGGGACACCATACTGGGGGATGCACCAGGGCTGTGGGCTGTACACACGTTCACAGACATGATCTCATGGCCAAGAATTTGGGACAGCCCCTCTCCTTCCCCTAATTAACTACCACCAAAGGGCCAGGAAAGCCTCCCAGCTGCTGCTTCATGCTACAAACTGCCTTGACGAGTCCATGGGGAAGCGTGGTGGGCACTTACCAGTGCCTGGTGCGAGGACTGGTCCACAGCGGCTACTGAGTCAGAGGAGCCGGGCTCAGCATCAGCCAGGGCAAGCTCTATGTTCTCCTGGTGATGGGGGGACAGAAGCATGGTTAGTGGCTTCTCAGTGAGGAAGCAGCGATAGGGATGAGCAGCCAGTCAGGGCATTGGTCTCAATGGGGTCTAGGGGGAAACCCCTGTTGCTCCGAGCATCGTGTCAGAGCTGCTGTGTCCAGAGTGACTGTGGGGTAAGAAACTGGGGGGACATCGGGGGGGGATGCTCGCTCAGAGAGGAGAAGGGAGGGCAGGAGGCTTTGTCAGCCCTGGGTGTCCCCAGTACCTCCTTGTAGCGCTCCAGCTCGTGGGCAAAGGTGCGCTGGTGGAAGAGGAGCTGCAGGCGCTCCTGGGCGTAGTTGTGGCAGAGCTCCTCGAAGGTGGCCCCCCGGCTCTGCCCCGCCAGCTCAGGGTTTTGAGCCCCAGGGGTGTCCACCACTGTCACCGAGCACACCGAGTGCTGGCTCGACTTCAACGCCCTGTGAGGGGGGACAAAGGGACACAGCTGGGTGAGAGGGTGCTGACAGTTTCAGCCCCTCCCAGTTCTCCCCCCGGGCCCACCAGCACATACCTGTTGAGTAGGGAGATGAGGAGGGTGAAGAGCTCGGAGTACAAGCCAGCTGCCATGCCCTCCAGGCACTCCAGCGCCGTCAGCTTCGGACCTGGGCCAAGGCAACCCTGGAGTGTTCCCAGCCCGTTGTCCCCTGAGGCCACCCATTGTCCCCACTGTCCCTCACCCTACCTGTACCGCTGTCGCCCAGGGGGGGCTCATCGGGGCCCTGCCGGAAGGAGGTGGATCGCTGCAGAGTGCCCTTGGGCTGATGCTTGAAGATGGAGGAGGAGAGCTCCTCCAGGCTGCAGCCCAGCAGGTAGGCAGCCTTCTGAGCCCACTCGTGCCGTGCAAACTGCTTCCTCCCAGCTGGATGGTGGAGAAAGGGGGTTCAGTGCTGGCCAGGGCATCCCCCCAATGGGAGGTGCTTCCAGCCAGACCTGGGACAGTCCCAGGGTCCCCCAGAATAAGTTGAGGATGCATAGTGGGAGCACATGGCTGGCACCAGAGGGCCAGGAAGCGTGTTTTGGGCTCTGATTTGAGGAGATGGGTTGAATGGCTTCATGCCTCTGCAGGGCTGAGCCTGGAATCACGCCATGGGGCAGGGAGCAGGGATGCCCCTTGCCATGGCTGCCTGAGGACCCCTGGGGCTTGTGACAGTACAGGGCTCTGAGCCACTACAACACAGGGATACATCCCTGCTCGACCACATGCACTGAGCAGCCCTGCCAGAACACGGCAGGACCCACCGTGGCTGCCGGACACAAGCACATGGATGCCAGAGGAGGGAAGGGGAGGTGGGAGCAGGTTAATGGTGACAGGCAGGGACATGAGAGCGGGAAGGAGGTGGACTGTGGGAAGGGGAAGCCAGAGACACGCGCGGAGAACAGGACTTTACCTTCATCGGCGTCTGCATTGCAAAAGGGCAGCATGCACCATGCAAACAGAGACAGGGGTTAGAAACGACGGCACGCGACAGCGCGGACACGCGGCACGGGGACACCTTCCTGCCGAAACACGCCACGCGCAGGCACCGCCACGCCACGCACACGCCAAGCCTGGCCACCCCCCAGTCACTCCCACAGTGAGATGCTGTGATGGAGCATGGGAGCCCTTCCCCTGCAAGCCCCAGTTGCACCATGGGCACTGGCGGCGAGCAGTTCAGCTCTGCTCCAGACCATGGGGAGCCACTCTCAAATCCAGCCCAGTACAAGTGTCCAGAGGACAAGGAAATGGGGGCTGGTGTGGCTGAGCTGGCTCTGAGCATCTGCAGTGCCCATGAGATGCTCCAGGAGCAGCACAGCGCTGGGGATGGGCTGCTTGCCCCAAACAGGAGGAGGGGATGCTCCCTCTGAGCAGGATCTGGGGTATACCCCCCAGCAGGCCCCCATGAAGAGGCTCCTGAAGTTGCCAGAGCATTCCGCCTCACTGGCTGCAGCGGGGCCCTGCTGCCCTCTAGTGCCTCAAAGCACCCCACGGACCAGCACTGCACCCCGCTACGCCCCCAAGACCCCTTTGTTCTTCTCCCTCCTCATCTCAAACTCATTTTTTCCCCCAGGACTGCAAATTCCCTGGGTGCAGCCACCAGTAGCAGGTGCCCATTTCAGGTGTGCCGCCTCACACCAGCATGCAGCACCGTGGGGGGAAGATGAAAGCCCCAGGGGGAGAAGAGCAGCCTCACAAAGCCTAAGTCACCGCCCCCAGGGATGGAGAGTGAAGCTGGTGCCCATGAGAGCAAGCCCTGTGGTTCACAATGACCTCTGGATGCCAGGGTAGCCCTGCCCCATGCCACCAATGGTGCCAAGAGGACTGGAGGCAGGAGTGTCCTGATGGGCAGCAGGCAAATTTGGGGCTGCCTGGACACAGCTGGGGGTCAAGGTTGGTCCTGGCACACCAGCAGCATCCCAAGCCCCCATTTCAGCCCCAAAACCGGCACTGCACAGCACCACCCAGAGCAGAGCCCCCAGCCCCCCAGCTCCAATTACCGGCTCCATCTGCCAGTGGCTCTGCGGGATGGAAGGAGAGGTGTTACACTGGGGACAGGGGACACACTCACCCCTCAACTCTCTCAGCCCCAGTCAGGATTCCAGTCCCCCAAGTTGGCAGGGGCCAGCCCAGGGTCTGGAGGGTACAACTCCCACCAGCCAGTGGGACCACTCCAATCAAGGGGGTAAAGACTGGTGTCACAGTGTGCCCGGAGTAGCAGGACACTGTCCCTCAGCTGACACAGCCCCAAACACCACCCAACCCCACCAGGGTTTGGCCACAGCAGGGACACCGTTTGCAAGGTGGCAAGGTGCCTGCGATCACTCTGGGATCCCATGCAGCCATCAGCCCCGAGCTTCAGCTCATTAATGCCTCCCAACCCTGAGCAGCTCATTACCTTTTGTGGCCCCAGCGGCCCCCAGATGATAAATGGCCCCCAGGATGAGCCAGAAGGCTTTCTGCTCATCGCCAGAGATGCCCATGACCTTCATGGCAGCCTGGAGTTTGTTGAACTGCTGGGTTGCCTTCTGCTTTTCCTCTGGCTGCGAAGAGCAATGGGAGCCATCAGTGTTGGAGCCCAGCTCTGCCTCCCCCAGCACCTGAATGGCCCAGGGAACACCGTCCCCCCCCCAAAATGCCCTCCCCAGCCCCATAGCAGTGACCTTGGAGAGGGGTGCAATGCCAAAGATGTTGTTCTCTGCCAGGTGGTTGAAGTGAAGCTCAGTCCTGGGGGGATAAACACTGAGATTGGTCCTGTATGGAAGATCCCAGAGACCCCCTGGGCCAGGGGCCATACCCTCTCCCCCCCCACCCCAGCTCACCGCAGGGCGCTGTCAGAGCAGGCCAGCAAATAGTAGAAGATGTTGAAGGTGGCCTCGTTGGCCGGGCGCTTGGCGACACGCAGCTTCTCCAGCAGCAGCGTCTGGTGGAGGTTGGGAGGGTTGGGAACTGTCACCAGGGGCCCCACTCCCACTGAGACCCCTCCAGCTCATCCCAGTCTCATTCATGCTGCCAGCCCAGAGTCCTCACAGAGATGTGAAGGTCTCCCACCCACCACAGGGCATCATATGAATGCAAACATCACCCAAACAACCTGTGAGCATCTCATCTCCTGGGGTGTCTGCAACTACAGGGGCACGAAGTGGCCCTCTAGCATTTTAAAGGCTCTGCTGTTAGCCCACCAGGGTGGCAGCTGGGAGAAAGACACCCTGATTTGGGGGCTAATTCAGGTGAGGACAGGTAGTTGATCTGATCTGTGCACATCTGTGTGTGAACAAAGATGAGAGTGGGATGCCCAGCTGGTAAGCAGGGCGAGCACAGCCGGGCAGCCAGCGGGGGTCTGTGGCAGAGTTCAAGGGCTAGCGTGCAGCCAGGAAGAAAAGCCCCAGTGAGAATGGACCAGCTCTTGTGCTGGGAGTGGGGGGGGGGCACCCTGGTGAGGACAGACTGGCTCCTACGTCAAGGGGGGTGCCATCCCAGCCACCTCACCTGTACGGAGGCGGATGCCACCTGCCCAGCCTGGTCGAAGTCCAGAGAGATGATCTGAGAGAAGCGGGTGGCGTTGCCATTCATGCCAGTGCTGCTATTGCCAAAAGCCTCCAGGATGGTGTAGAGAGCTTGCCACTTCTCCGCTGTGGGAAGAGAAGCAGGGGGGGGGGGGGGGGGGGANACTGCCGCAGCCCTCCAGAGTGCGGGAAAGGAACCGGCGTGAGAGGATGAACGCGTGCCCTGTGGCATGCATCTGGCCACCACCAGCTGCTGGAGGCTGCGGGGGGGGGCTGTGACCGCAAAGCAAGGCGTGCGCACAGGTGGCACGGGGACACCGCACCCCCAGCTGGGGACTCACCGGAGAAGACCTTGCCGGTGCTGCCAGCGATGGTGGCGAGGTACTGGACGAGGTGCTGGCAGTTAGTGGTTTTGCCACTGCCGCTGGCACCCAGCAGCACGATGGCCTGGTCCTGGCGGCTCATCAGCATGCTGCGGTAGGCAGCCTGGGCCACCGCGTAGATGTGTGGGGACGTGTCCTCCCTGCGGCACCCTTTGAACATGTGCATGACCTGGGGAGAGGGGGAAGCGGGCGAGGGTCAGCACACTGCCACCCTCACCAGCTCCCTCTGTGCGGTGGCACAGCTCTCAGCCGCTGGTCCCCTCCTGTCCCCCCCAGCAGCAGAGTCACCTTCTCAGAGTACATGGACGGGGAGCTCAGCGGGTTGATGATGACCATGGTGGGGCCAGCGTAGGTGTGCAGGAGGTTGCCGCCATAGCGTTGCCGCAGTGTGTGCAGCACACTGGACTCGTTGAGGTAGAGGAGGCTGGCGAGGTCCTCTGCACGGTCACAGGAGGGGGGGTTTGCCTGGCAGCAAGGAGAAGGGGGCATCAGGTGGGGAACGGGGGTCTGCCCCACTGTCCCCCATCCCGCAGCCCTACCTTTTCCACATCGTCCTCTTCCACCTCCAGGACGGTTCCATCATGGTCCAGCTTTACCTTCACCTTGCCCTCAGGCAGGGGACTGCCCTCCTCCAGCCGCAGTTGGCTGCCTGTGAGGGGCATGGGGCATTCAGTGGGACCATACCAGCAGCCCCCTGAGGACATCATGGCCAGGCCACCGGGAACTTGCTGTGCCATGGGGAGGACAAGGCACCCTGTGTCCCGGCACTGCCAGGCTGACCCCTGACTCACCCAAGGAGAAACCATCCCTGTGCACCAGCCACACCTTCTCAGTCTCATACCAGGCCTCCTCAGCTGCTATCTGCTCCTCTGTCTTGGCCTGTGGGACAGTGGGACATGAGGTGGTTGCAGTCATCTGCCCCCCATCCCTTCCCCCCATCCCTCGGGCTACAGGGAGCTGGGCTGCCTGACTGCAGGGCCACATGCTGGGCAGCCACAGCCACTCTCCACAGGCCCCAAGACCTCCTGGCATGTGTCCCCAGCTTGCCTGCTGCCCGCAGGGGCCCCTGTGGGCTCAGGGCTGCAGAGACCACCAGGGCCCTTGCCAAAGCTTGAGGCAGACAGGAAGCCACACTGACCCACGAGCACATTCATCGTGGCCACGTTAGGCAAGCCTGGAGAGGCTGAGCTCCCAAACCACAGCCCAGAGAGTGGGCATCCATGCCAGCCACATGCCGGAATGCAGGGACACCAGGCATGCTGTGGGGACATAGGACATGCTGCAGGGACATGGGGCAGGGACACAGGACACGCTGCAAGGACATAACGGAGGGACACAGGACATGGCACAGTGATGGCAGAGTACCGCGGCATGGGAAATGCCGGGCTGGGATGGCCAGCAAGCGGGGATGTCCCCGTCACCCAGGAACAGGGTGAGCCCCAAAGCCAAACCTGAGCTGCAGCAGGGACGGGGCCAAGGGGGGCTGCTGGGGCATCGTCCACTTGACCCTGGCAAGGCCGAGAGACGGGCGTGAAGGTGGGAAGAGTTAATCTCTGCCCCGCAGACAGCACAGAAAGCGGCGGGGAGAATTGAGTGGCAGCAAAATGCCACTCTGCCAAAACCCCACGGGTGCTCCTGGTGAGGGCCAGTGGAGTGGCACTTCCATCACGATGCTGGGGACGTACAGAGTCCAGAAGGACATCAGCCACGAGGCCCTGCTGTCAAAGCCCCCACCACCAAAGCCCCCAGGGCTGGAGACCACTGTGCTGACCCTCTGCAAGCCTGGCCAGTGCTGCACGCCACGGCTGCTCCAGCACGAGCCATGGGCTCTGCCAGTGCTGGCTGCTCTGCCCCTTTCTGTCCTGCTCCGCACCCCTGCCCACCCCAGCCGTGCCACCTCCACCAACAGCACCCTCCCAGAATGCCCTGCCGGCGACAGGCACCCAGCCCTGGCCACCCTGGGACCCTCCGGCCCCTTGGGAGATGTGGTAGCCCACAGAGGGGTGCGGGACGGGGGAAGCCTTACGCTCCAGCACGAGGCGCGGGCGCAGACGCCAGCCCAGTGGCACACAGAGGATGGCAGGGGGTCGCTGGCAGAGGCAGAGTGCTCCTGAGGGTAGGGGTACGGTACCTGGCTGGGTGCTGAGATGGAAGCAGCAGGATCCAGCTACCAGCAGCAAGGAAGGAGGAGAGAAAGGAGAAGAGAGGGAGTGAGAAGCAGAGAGCAGCAGCAGCAGCAGCACCACAACGCACCACAGGACCCCCCTGCACAACCCCCATGGCACCACCTGGGCATCCCCCAGCCACGGGCAGCCATGCTTAGGCTGCAGTGGGAGCTGCTGGGCATCACTGATCCGAGTGTTGACTCCAAACCCACTGGCAGCTGTGGTCACCCATCCCATCCCATCGTGCCAGGGCCACCCAGAAAGGGACGACGGGGCTGGCGGTCAGGCACAGGGGTACAATCACCCTGTGCTGAGCACACAGCATGGCTGGGACAGCCACATGCTGCCATACATCCCCCTCCCCGAGCGGGCGGCACATGAGGGCCAACACCCCTGGAATTACAGAAGCAGTGAAGATCCTCTCCAGACGGCGCTGTGCCTCCTCCGACGGGCTCAGCTGGGATGCAGGGCCGGGGGCAGCCTGGAGGCAGAGCACCATTAGCACCAGGCCAGCTGCCCCACAGCCCCCACCAGCACCACAGCCCCCACCGCGGGACGGCGCCCTGCCAGCCTTGCAGCCCCAGCCAGCCCTATGCCCACAGGCAGGGGCTTTCCCAGCCCTGCAGCCCTTTGGCACTCAGGGCAGGTACCAAGGCAAAGGCTGGCACAGACCTGCAAGTGCTGAGGCTGGCACAGCCGGGGTACCGGTGGGTTCCCCGCACTGTCCAGGGACCCAGGTCCCCACTCCCACACACCTGCTGGGGGGGTGCCGGGGCAGTTTTCGTGGGGGTCGGCCGCTTCTCGCTGGGCTGTAGTTTCTTCTCCACATAAGCCAGGGTGGGGAGATAAAGGGCAAAGTGACGGGGCAGCCGCAGCACATACAACTACCCCAAAAAGTGACCCCCACCCAGCACTGCACACCCCAAAACCACTGCAAACCATGCGGGTGAACTCAGCATGCCGCACTGGGTGGCACAACCCCATTGCTGTGTTCAAACATCCCCTGCCGTGCACACACCGGTACCTTGTGCCTCTCCAGGGCAGTGGGTTTTGGAGCGGATGCCTTTGCTGTCTCCGCTTTCCCTCCTGAAGGCTGCACTGGTGGCTCTGGCTTGGCTTCAGCGCCTGGGGACAGGGACGGCTTCACGTCCCCCCCGGCTGGCTCGGGGGATTTCTCCTCCCGCTTGTCCCCTGGCCGGAGCCGCGGCCGGTGCTCTTTAGTTTTGCCCTTCGCCATGAGGGTTTTGAGCCCTGCTGAGATCTCATCCTTGGGCTCTGGCTTGGTGGGGGCTGCCGGCGTGGTGGGGAGAGGTGGCGGGGCAGGGGGAGCAGGGACAGCGGGCCGGCCGGTCTCCTCCTTCCTGGGGGGTGGCACTGGCTCGGGAGACTTGGCGTCTCTCCCCGGCTCCTTGGCACTGCCGGTGTCTTCTCCCGGCAGGACTTTGCGGACCACCTTGCGCACCACCCGGACCACCCTGCGGCGGGACAGCCCCTGGCCATCGTCCCCCTGTGCCTCGGTGGCCGGACCCTCCAGCCCATTCACTGCCGCCCCATTCATCACTGGCTCCGGGCTCTTCCCTTGCCCAGGGGGTGGCTCAGGGCTCTTCGGGGGCTCAGGATTCGGGGGTGGAGAAGCCACATCCTTCAGGCTCTCTGACTGCAGCCACAATGACACGGGTGTGAGTGCAGGGCTGGCAGTGCAGCGCCTGCACGGCAAGTACCCTCTGCATGGGACATGGTGACTCCTGGGGCTTCGTGCCCTGTCACAGGAGCACAGCTTCCAGCCAGATCCCGGCACTGAGAGACATCCAGTCCCCCCCCTTCCTCAGCCAACCTACAACCCCCACAGGACCCTAGGGGAGGGGCAGGTCCCTGGCCCCACACCCAGGGACCCATGGGTTGCCAGTTCAGGGGTAAAACTCAGTGCTCAGGGCACCAGCAGCCTCTCTGCAATGCACAAGGTAAGCTGCAAGGTTTTCTCCACCAGCAGCATTGGTGGGCAGCACGGGAGCCAGCACTGTAACCGTAGGGTGGGCCAAAAACACCCACCCACCCACCCTCCACACTGTTCTGGAGCTCCCCAGCGACTGAGGCTGGGGAGGATGCTGAGCCCATGACCCTCTGCGATGTCCCCAAGCCCTGGCATGGTGTCTGTCGCCAAGGGTGAGCCCCATCCCCAACACAGTTCTACCCTACCCATGCCCTGCAACGCAGGGCAAACGACACTTACAGCCCCATCCTCCTTCCCGGGTCTTTTCACAGCTAAGGATTTGTCCTCGTCCTTGACCTGAGGGTCAGACAAACAAGAGGAGTGTGTTTCAGCCCGCCCCAGGGCCTCGCTGCCGGAAAAGCCACAGGGAGTGGGAAAAGCCACGGGGACCATCACTCCATGCCGGGGGGGGCAAGAGGCTGCTCCATTAAACAGCCACCATTTACAGCCCCAGGGACGTGTGTCCTTCTAGGCAGCCAAAAAAGCAGGGGGAAGTGCAGAGATGTGCCCCAGTCATGGCAAAGCACAAAGGTGGGAGAGGAAAGCACTCTGCCCCCTCCTCACATGCAGCCGCTGGGCGAGCTGGTACACAGAGCCCCTCACCACTCCCCACGGGGGGCCTGCCTTTCTGTGCGTCACCCCACTGGGTGTCACAGCACGTTTTAAGTGTCACCAGCTAATCTCTGTGGCAGCCGCGCTGGGGGACGCGCCAGTTCCCTGACGAGCAGGGCAACCAGAGGTCTCTGGAGAGGGTGGGAAACCAAACCATCCCCTGCTCAGGGCGGTGTCTCTGAGCTCCGGGGTTTGGCCACGGCGCCGCGGTGGCAGCAAGTCGTGTCCCTCACAGGTAACTCCGACTCGCCACTCCACAGCTCCTGCAAGTCTTCAGGGTGGGCTGGTGGCACCGAGGTGGCTCGTACCATGTTAGGGACTACACCAGCCACTCGCAAAGCAGTGTCACTAGTGATGGTGTTAGTAATCACATGCGTGGCTGCGTTAGTGACCGTGCTCTGGTGGGGCACGGAGCAGCTCCCCACTTGCTCAGCGCGGCCCCGGGCACAGCAGCGCAGCGATAGGTTGGGGTCATTGCTCCAAAGATGGCGCTGGGCAAACTGGGGGAGCTGGTTGCCAGCATGCAGCTGTGTGACCCGAATGTGGGGTGCAGGCAAACATGCGAGAGACTTCCCTTTTGCTCCCAGAATGCAAACCGGGATGAAAACGCCATGGCAATGTCTCATGGAGCCGCAGCCCTGGCTGGGGAGAGAGGGAGAGGTGAGACGGGCCAGGGCCAACACACGGGACACGGAACCATGCCACAGTGTATGAGCACGTGCCCTTCCCCACTAGCCCTGGGAGCCCAGGACCTTTGAGAATGGGGGTCTGAGCCCCCCCAGCCCTTGTCAGCATACAAACAGGCAGGGCCTACAGGAAGGGCTCTGAGGACAGGCAGGTGGCCAGGCTGAGACCAAACCAAACTCATTGTGCCAAAAAAGCCCCTTTAGTCAGCCTGCAGGACTGTGCCCCAGTTCCAGTTTCCCCTCCTGGGCGGGCCAGCCCCATGCAGTAAGCAAATGCCAGGGTGAGGGAAGGGATATTTTCTGCCCCGGGTGCCCTGCTCGCCCTGACAGCCGGGGTTTATTCTCAGACTGACCCTGTGCCAGTGGCTGAGCAGCCCCAGCAGGACCCACTGCCCCGGCTGGCGCTGTGCTCCAACACCCGGGGGGGGTCACACCCAGGGTGGTCAGGGAGATGTCCCCCTCCCAAGGGCCAGGCACAAAGGAGCACCCAGCCACCAAGCCAACCTGCCTGTCTGGGGGCATGTTGCCCTGTCCCAAAGGGGTCCCCTGTCCCACCCGTCACCATAGCATGAAACACCACAACCCAGAGCACAGGCTGGGCACAAGGGTCCACAAACATTCCCATGGGTCAGAGCCCCCAAACACTCTGCCCACAATGCTCCCACCTCCGCACAGCCCAGCAAGTGCCCCGGAGGTCCCCAGAGAGCACTGGTGCCGGGGTCCCCAGGGAGCTGCAGTAAACAACCTCTGGCCACCAAAACACCCCAGGCATGGGTGCAGCCTCACAGCCCCCAACCCCAATGCCAGGACTGGCCCCCATGCGCCCTCCTTGTGTTTCCCCTCTGCCATGCTGGTCACCCTGGGAGTCCCCACCTTACCACAGGGTCGGGGTGAGCCAGGAGCAGGGTTTCTGTGCCGGGGCGAGCGCAGCGCAGCGCAGGGAGGCGGGAGAGGCGCGCGGGGCGGCAGCCGACGGCGCAGGGACAGCTGGGCTGATAGGGCCACCCTAAAAATAGCCAAGGAATGCGA
>VZTM01036930.1:301550-318296 GCA_013400555.1 Jacana jacana
AGTACAGGCACCCTGGGGGGGGGGGCACAGACACCCCAGGGGGGCACAGACCCAGCCGCTGCACACACCCCCACCCACCGACCCTGGGGCCGTATTTGGTTTATGCTACAGTACTAATACTCTGAGTCAAACAAACAAAAAAACCCAACCAAACAAAAAAAAACCCACCAAAACATGAGACTTATCAGTAACACCTTAGCATTATTTAAATGTGCTAAATTAGTCACAGCTCAATTTCAGGGTCTTGGTTTTGTGTTGTTGAGGTTTGTTTTTTTTTTTCTTTTTTTTTTTCTTTTCTTTTTTTAAATAAGTTTACACAAAAATAATCAGAAAACAGATTAAATCTTAAAGATATTTTTAATAAGTGCTCAGTAAAGAATTGTGTGAGGACTTCGGGGGGGACTGCAGATAGCGACAGGGCGAGTTACACGACGGCACCAGGGAGTTTCTTCCACGGTCCTGCCTGGCTCTAGGCAACAGCTTATCCCAGAAACGCCGCCCGCTCCGAGCTGGAGCCCTGGGAGCTCCCAGAGAGGATGTTTCCCTAACTGCTGAGCGCCCAGCACAGGCCCTGGAACTCAATGGAGACAGACAGACGGAGGTTTGAAGAGAGGATGGTCAGAAATCCAGCAAGAGAAGCTGCAGGGGGGTGGTGGTGGTGGTTCTGGCTGGGCACCACCGGCAGGGAGGAAAAAGCAGTGGGGAGAAACATGGGGTGTGGGGGGGAGGGTAAGAAAACCAACCCACCCCCATCACTCGAACCGGGTTTCGTTCAGCGCTGTCTTTTGGCCATTTAGAAGACGGGGCTGGAGCAGGCCAAGAGGAGGCTCCTCAAGGATTCAGCAAGACGGGGATGGTTCTAAAGGCGAAGGGTCAGACTGAGCACGGGTGAGTGCCGTTCAGGCTCCTGCATGGCACCAGCCCCGAGGAGGGGGCTGGGGGGGGGGACAAGAACAGCGCAGACCCCGGGTAAGCCAAACTGGGTTTGGTTTTGTCTGTTGGTTTTTGCTTTTTTTGTCTTTTTTTCTTCTTTTTTTTTTGTTTGTTTGTGGTTTTTTTGTGTTTTTGTTTTTTTTTTAATGGAACCCAGCCCTTAAGGCGACAAGTGACTACACAAGGCAAATAAATACACAGCAGAGCCTTAAAGCCAGTAAAACAAACTGGAAACTTTGCTATTAGCCTTCAGCTTTTTAAAAATAATAATAATGAGGATTAAAAAAAAATAATATTTAAAAAAAAAAAAACAACAACCCAACCAAACCCAAATAATTTCTTCCCTCTTCAATTTTCCCAGTCCCACCGTCCAGTTTGTTCAACACTTTAAAGCTCAGGAACGCCCAGGCTCCTCCGCAGCCGAGCCGGGGGCGATTCCAACTTTTGGCAAGCAGTTGGGAGACTCAACAGAATCAATATAGAGGAAGGTGGGAGGGTGACTAGATGTGGGGCACACCTGTAAACACGTTATACATCTGACAGTTACACGCACCCCTTGAGGTGGTACAGGTTAGAGGTGAAACAACTATTTGTGACTGGCCAACCGCGTGTTCTCTGACCCTGGACTGGTACAATACATGACTACTATACAGTATTACACTCCAGTGTTATACTCTATAGTATTTTATACACAGAACGGAGTAGGCAATCCATAGGCAAGCTTTTAAAAACTAAGCGTGGCAGACAAGCTAGCCACCTTACAAAAGGTACACAACTCAGCTGCGTTGTCCCACCATGAACCTAAGTGTCTCATTCAGGAACAATCTCATTAAAAGGAAGGAATTTAAAAAGAAAAAGGGATTAAAATAAAAAAAAAAAAGCATGCTACGTACTCCTAGTTAACAAAAAAAAAAGTGGATAAATCTAAGCACAAGGGGTTGGCAAAAGTTTTGGGTTTATCTGCTTCCTGTAATGCCCCATAGGGTCCAGTCTAGTTTTAGGAGACACCAACTGCTGCTCGATGCCCAGACACAAATTAGCCAATATTCAGCCCAAACCACCCACAGCCAGCGTTGATGTGGAGCTCGGGCAGGTGAGAAAACCCTATTGTTTGCTTCATTCGCTGCCCCCACTCCCACTGGACCCTGTGAACTTTCCACCGTTATAAAAACCAAACCAAAAAGCCAAACAGAAACCCAACCCCAGAAACGTTCCCCAACCCCGAGATGATTTGGAGGCGCTACACGAGCTGCACCGGGACAGCGCGGGTCGCAGGGCTGGAGCCTGCACCCTGCTCAGCCTTCTCTCCCGCTGTGAGGAAGAGGAGGCTGGGCTGGCCCGTCCTTGGGATTTCTTGGTTTAATTTTGCCTTTTTTTTTCTTTTTTTTTTGCCTTTTTTTTTTTTTTTTTTAAATTATTATTTTCATTCCTAAGTCCTCCGTTTTTTTGTAATAAAATAGATTTTTATTAAGAGATAATTAGAAGCAGAGCCCCGGACATACACAGACTGCGTTAAAATATCAAAGAGCGTTTCCAACGGGCAGGCGTGGGAGAGCCAGCCACTGGTGTTCTGGGGACAAATTGAAAAGGATTCAAATTCCCATTTTTTTTCTTTTTTTTTTTTCTATTTTTTTAAATTTTTTTTGCCTTTTTAAAATTTTGAATTTTTAAATTTTTTTTAAAAGAGAAAAAAAAAAATAATTCAAGAAGGGTGAAAGTTAGCAGAACTCAATTCCTCTTCAGTTTTCCAATGAAAATGGGAAAAAAATCCGGCACATTTAGTGTTAGGACACAGACAGAGCACACATGAAGCACCTACAGTTGAAAGCAGAAGATTTTGTTTGTTTCTTGGTTTGTTTTTTTTTTTGCTCCCAGTAATACAATGGCATTAAACTGTGGGAACACTGGTTTTTTGTTGGTTTTGTGTTTTTTTTTTTTGTTGTGGTTTTTTTTTTTTTTTAAATCCATATTAAATGCCTAAACAGATTGCTTATGTTTTTTTGCATGTTGTCTTTTAAACTGAAAACAACTCTTCAGTTGAAAGAGTCCAAGGTGTAACCGGAGCCAGGTCAACTGTGTGACTTCACCATGCATCCTAGAACTGCAGTATTACCAGCTTTCCCCCAGAAGAATGATGCTTTAAGACAATATCCCCAGCATAGGATTGGCTGCTTTACTCCTGGCAAAACATGTGGATTATAATTCTCTGGACCAAAAAAAAAAAAAGAAAAGGAAAAAAAACCCCAAAAGTAATAAAAAATAGAAGGTCTGCAAACTTCCAAGGTGTTTCTCCAGCATCCCATGGAAAAACAAAAGAGGAAAAAAAACCAACCCACAAAAAACCCCAAACCAAACCCAAATAGGGGAGGTGGAAAGGGAAGGGGAGATGAAGGATGGTGCATCATCCTGACTTCCCTGTGATTAGTGTGTCACTAGAGTCACCGATCAAGAAGCAGAAACCTTGTCAAGTGGAAATGCCTCTCCCGTGGGTTGCTGTGGCCCATGCAGACGACAGCAGGAACTTTAGAACCGGGCTTGCAAATGGAGTCTGTGTTCGTTAATCACTTGCATTCACTCTTTTAACGAAAACAAAACGAAACAAAAGCCAACAACAAAAAGGAAAATCTATTCAGTACCGGAGATTAAATAATCACGTGTGTAGTCTCGTTGAAATAAATTTTCAGATTCCTTAAGAAGTCTAATTACTTTCAGTTGCCATTTTTAAATAACTATATATATATTTGTATATATTATCCTGTGATTCTAGTTACGGTTCCTCTGCTGCACTGAAGATTTAGAAGGAGCATAAAAGCCTTTTGTCCCCCACGAACAGCACAAATGCTGCAGAAAGGTAATAACAGGCAGTCTCGTCTTGCTACCTTCATTGATCCGGGCGATCCATGGCTTCATCGTAAGTGATTATCCTTTTGGGATCTGCAAAGGAAGCAAAATCCCAAGTTTTTCATTAAGTTTCCAGGACCTGTGGCTGAAGATACTCAGAAGAGATCTGCAAATTACTCAGCTGTTAACAAACTTTTCCTGTAACCTCCCAGTGCCACCAGCTCCAGGGAGCCCTGGCTGACCCGCAGAGCATGGTAGCAGGTCCCTGTGTCACCCCCCAGGATTCAACCCAACCCCTCTTCCCGTAGGATTACACAGAGTATCGTCACCAGCAGAGTGTGGGGACACACCAGAACTTACAGCTGTGTGTGACACCAACAGAACTAGGAAGGAATTACAGTATACACAGCAAGACGACCCATTAAATCTGATTTGTCACTGTTCTTAGTGCTCTTTTGGAGACTCTGCTTCTCCCTGAGCCCCCCCCATTTCCCAACACCCCTCCCAACAGACACAGCGACTCGCTTTATTCGTTCTTCCCAATAGCCTCACCTTGCTTCTGCAAATTCCAAACCGATTCCATTTCTGTGGAGGCAAAACGAGAAGACCATTATTATGATGATGATGATGAATTATTATTATGCAGATTTATGCTGCTGTTAGAGACAATCCCAAAAACGCTTTCATTTTCCTGAGCGTGGCACAGCACCACCACACTGAGCCTTTCGGATAAAGCCAACCCCATCCAGCCCAGCGCCCGCAGGAGCTCATGGATCTGCTGTGAGCAATCCAGGAACTGCAGGCAGAGGGAGATGGCTGTGACATGGGTCTTAAGGGTCAGGTGGCCAAACTCAGCATCAGGAATGCCATCCTAAATAAATAAACAAATAAAACAAACCACACTCTTTAACTCTGGGCTTCGCTATTCCGACCCCAGCGCCACTTCACACGTTTCAGCCTCAACAACCAGCCCGGAGAGATGATGATTTTTCACAAACTGATGCTTTTGCACGTGTGAAAATGGGAACTGCTGGACAAAGCCAGTTTCTCCCGGATCACAGCACACATCCCGGGAAGGATGCTGTGCAGAGACGGCTCCGCTGCCGGCCCCGCCACAGGGATCGCCCCACAGCAAGGAGTGATGCTGCAGACACCCAGCTGCCTGCTTGGGATGTGGCTCTTATCCCAAATCTGCCTCTGCAACGCACTGGTGGGCTAAAACCAGGTAAAACCCTCCCTAATTCTCACTGCAAGAGCAGGTGGTTTTGTTCAGCTAAGAAATAAGGGCAGAGTTAAACGCTGGTTTTATTCACAATAAAAGACAGAAGGCTCTTCCCTTTAAAATATCCCCAAAATTAAGTCCCATCTTCAGAGACCTATTCAAAACAACCACATTTAGCCATTATCAACTCGGAATTCTGTGAGCTAGGGCATCTATAAAGACACTTAACTGTAGCCTGCACCCAGATTTAAGCAACAAATTTATAGAAAAGGAGCATTTAGCACAAGACAACCCGCAAGATCGATCTTCCAAGACTCCCTTCTGCCAGAAGGGAGGGTGGCAGGACCTCAGTAAGGGCCAGGAATGGAGAATGGCAAGGGCTTATGAAGCAACACAGTGTGTGCAGGAAAGCACAGAACAAGGCAGCCAGTAAACTGACCAGCATGGGAAAGGAAGAAGATAAAACCCTGCAGAACTCAGGGCCTCAGCACGACGTGTGCCAAGTGTCACCTCCATCAATCGCTTGCGCCTTCCCATCCCTTCTCCAACCCTTCATCTGTCCTTTGTCTGCCACAATCTCGAGCTCCCCAGGGCAGGAAATTGCATGCAAATAAATATTGCCAGCCCTCTCTGCTCAATTAAGTCTTTTGTAAGGAAGGCCCTGACCAAATTTTATGAGGTCTGTTCTTTTTGCCTCACGATAATAACAGCAATAACTCTGCACTTTCACCGGGGGAGCCTTAAGTGCTTTGGGAACAGTAACCAGCCTCAAACAGCCCCGGGGATATAAGTGACCCAGCAAGGGACTACACCTCCCTCACTGCCAGATGCAGGTTCCCCCAGAAGTAAAACGAACCAGCTACTAAAATTACCTCCAGCAGAGCTCATTTTCCATTCAGTGAGGTGAGATACATCATTTCCAAACGGCTAAAGAACATCACCTGCTTCAACAGCTTTCGGGGGCAGAAAACTACTCTTGGGTTGTTGGTTCCTCCACATTAAAGCAAGGTTAAGAGGATAAAAACACAAGGCAGGGGCTGAAGCACTGCCTGCCACCGTGTCTCCATGCAAAAGACCAGTTTCTTTTGCACTTCCATCTGGTCCTACCTTCCTCAGACAGCATGAAGATGTGAACCGCCTGTATTAAGATGCGCCTGACAGTAAGACAGACAGTGAGAGACTACCAAAAACACACCGAAAATCTTCCAAGTTGTCAAAATTCTATTTCAAAAAACCCCTAACAAACCAACACCCAAGCCCCCTAACCTTTTCAGACTTCACTCTTCCTTCTCCAGAAAGAGAGGTAGGAGAGAGGTTGTTCTGAAGTGTCCTGTAAGGCCCCAACACCTGGACCTGTTGGCTGACAGATGCTGAGCCTGACAAAGCTACAAAAACACAAGACCAACAGCAAACTGGCTGTGACAGCGATCATCTGCCATCTGCAGAGCAAGAGGAAGGTCCTCTCTCTACCTGGCCAGCAGCACCTGGATATGGGATAGCCCAGGGCGAGCCCATTTACCAACTGAAGCAACCTCACAGAGGAAGAAAATCAAGTCTTGGGCTAAATGCAGCATAAAACTGGGGTGGGGAAGAATAGTTTTCTTTCAATCTTAAGACAGAATTTATGATTTATTCTGCTTTACTTGGTAAGACCTTAGAGTGAGTTTTCTTCCTGGTTCTGGATCGGTTACTGGCTGCAGTCACCTACGATGATCCCAAGATGCTGTGACAAGCAACAGAGGTTGGACAGACCTCAGTGAGCAGACTGGCACAAGCCCCGGCTCCAGCTAAGGGGAGCAGTAGGCACAAGGATGCATGGGGGATGAAAAGGCAGCCCCCATAAGCTGGTCACGTAAGAGGCCCCAAACATCCTCCCTTGGGCTCAAGGAGCAATTTCTGGAACCTGCTTTCCCTGGATAAAGCTTTCAGTGAGAGTTCGAGCAAGGCCTCTCACCGGTGCTCACGCCTGCATGGGAAAAGGGGTATCCCCACCACCAGTTCAAACCCTCCCCTCCCAGATACTGACCCAAACCCTAGTACTGCCGCCTTCCAAAGCAGAAGGTGGCCAAGACCTCACCAACAGACAGGGGCCACTCTTCTAAAACAGGACTTGTGGCCGGGGAAACAGCACGCTTCCTTCTCAGCAGATCCAGCTGGAGAAAATGCCATCAACAAACCCTTGCACAACCTGGTGTCAAAGCCAGCCTTGCTCCAAGCCAGGGGCAGAACTGAGCCACCTCCTGTGCCTCTTCCAACCTCAGGATTTCCAGGATTTTTTACCATTAGCTGGCTTCTCCATAGCCCTCTGGCTCACGGTTTGCTGAGGAACTGTCTGGGGCAGACAGCCCCAGCCACATCTACCTAACAGCTCCATCCAGGGAGAGGAACCACTTTTTCTGGAGACTATCATGGAAACAAAGGCTTGGTGGAGGAAGGCTTTGAAGTCAGGAACAGACTAAGGCACACTCGTGAATTGCGGTGAGATTCTTCATAGGTCAATAAACTTTACAGCAGGACTGGTACATAACCTTGGAGGGGACAGAAGGCTTTCTGTGATAACTTGTTAAGACAGCCACTTTTACAAACATTTTCCTTGCTACAGAGGCTGCCCCTGCAAACAGAAGTGTCTGCACAACGCCACAGTACTAGTTCTTTGTTCCTATAAATCTAACACATAAATTGACAACTGTCCCCAAAATTAAGAGCTACCAAAATAAGAAAGAGGGACCATCCTTGTCTGTTTGTTCCCCGTTTCTCTCTGCAGGACGCATCTGATTAAGTTAGGGGCTTGCCCCAGAAACAAAGCAAAGACTAGAAATGCAATGCTGTGGAAATTCACTGCTGTACCAATGACACTGTACTCATCCTGACAACTGGAAAAAGCCGAGACTCGAAGGGGAATTAAATCGGCTTTTGCCCCACAGCTCAGGCCCCACAAGACCATAAGCAACAGACTGAGATCTAACCCCTTTGCTCCAAGGGGGATGGGAAACCATGGCTTTTTTTTCTCCTCCCCCCCCTTCTCCTGATGTAAAGGATGAAAACTGCTGAATTTACAGCTCTGCTATTTCTTCTGACCCAGTTCACCATTCCGGCGAACGCCACTCCTGGCTGGCCCACGCTGCCTTGCTCTATTTTCCACGCTGCTCTCCTGCTTCTTCATGCGAGCAGAGATGCTGGCGCATCCGAGGTGCCGAGAAGGAACACAGCAGAGGCACAGGCAGAAACCTGGGGGAGGGGGGGGGGCAAGAGAGGAGTGGGGAAACGCTGCCATTTCCTCTCCTCCACCTCTGTGCTCTTCGCTACCGCGCAGCTGAACTGGAGACCTCGATTATTTGCTATTTAGCACAAGGACAGGGAAACTATTGGGCTTCCCACCACAAGACTTGGCATAACAGAGTCTGGTGGTAGTGACAGCCTGGCCTGGGAGACTGCAACTGCCCCAAACACGATGCAATTCTGCAAAGCACGGACAATTGTTCTGGTATGAAGTGTTTCACTCACCTGTCTTTAAAAGGAAGACTAAAGCAGTAAGAAAACACTGATTCAGTGGAAGAAAAGTTGAGATACACCCACCAACCTCTTTTCAAAAAACCTGGTGAGGACCAGTTTTACCTCCAAAAGATGAGGATTTTGGCAATGCCACATCATCAAGACAGAAATTCAGTCCTAACCTAGATAGAGACAATGTCCCTAAGCGAGAGCATCACTCCTTCCTGGTCCTTCCAGTCTCCCACACTAATCAACCATCCCTGTCTCCAACCACATAAACAGTGGGCCCACCAGGGCTCAACTCCATCAGATCTACCTCACTAAATGAGATATGTCACCCAGGAGGGCTTCGAGGCACCGTCACAAACACTGAGCAGCCCAGCTTGTCAATGAAGGCAGCCACGTTGAAGGATCGTGTTTTACAGTCAAGCGGATCAGATGATCATGGGAGTCTTTCTGCCCTTTAAAAGGGGAAAAAAGTAAAAGCAAGGCACAGAGGAAACCAGCATAAAAAACATCCAGGAGAAGAACAGGGGTGCACCCTTGCCAGCATGTTCCCAGTGCCCTGACTTTGGGGAAAAAGCAATCTGGCCACAGGCAAAGGAGCACAGCTTCCTCCAGCAGGACCTCGCTCTGCTCTGCAGCCAGCCAGCATCACACCCCAGCACCACCGTGCCAACACACAGGGTGCTGTGGTGGTTTGAACAGGATTACTGTGTCTCACCTCTTCCATCCATCATCTCCCAGGGAAGATGTGAAGGAATTACAACCCCTAACAGCCCTTACAGTCACCAGGCACACCGTGCACAGGAAAGCCTGGTTTTGCTGGAACAAAGCTACTGAGCAAGCTGGAGGCTTTCCCGTTGCCTATTTACAGTCCAAGATGAGTACCCACACAACCTGATGGCAGCTACAGACACAAACAGGGCAAACAAGGGGGCAAGATTGTTACAGACAGGTCAAGTACGTCAGCTACTCACACTGGAGCCCACTCCTCACTGCAACACCCAGAGCTTCATCCTGGCACCACAGGTGGTTTGCACTGACCACAGAGGAGCTCAGGGTAGGGAACCCCCCACTGCTCCAGGCTCACCCCTGCCCTCGCCCCACAATCATAGAATCATTCAGGTTGGAAGAGACCCTTGGGATCATTGAGTCCAACCATCAGCCCTACTCTACAAGTTCTCCCCTACACCAGATCCCTCAACACCACATCCAATCTACTCTGAAACACAGTCAGGGATGGGGACTCCACCACCTCCCTGGGCAGCTGATTCCACTGACTGACCACTCTCTCTGTGAAAAACTTTTTCCTCATGTCCAGCCTAACCCTCCCCTGCTGCAGCTTGCAGCCATTCCCTCTTGTTCTGTCGCTAATTGCCCGTGAGAAGAGACCAGCACCAACCTCCCTACAATGCCCTTTCAAGCAGTTGTAGAGAGGGATGAGGTCTCCCCTCAGCCTCCTCTTCCTCAAACTAAACAACCCCAACTCCCTCAATCGATCCTCATAAGCCTTATCCTCCAGGCCTCTCACCAGTTTCATAGCCCTCCTCTGCACTCACTCCAGCACCTCCAGATCTCTCTTGTGCTGAGGTGCCCAATCGTGTCTCTGTGTCTGTAACCCCCGAGGCAGGGCAGATTTGAAGATCAAACTACTGAGACTTTGCTCAAAAGCAAACAGATCAATCTGAAGAGGGAGAAGTTCACCCTACTCTCGAAATCAAAACCAAACAATCTGAGGATCCAGCTACCTGGGACACCCTAACACTGGCCCAAGGAAACCTCTCCCAAGCTGGGAGGGAGGGGAAGGCAGCTTGTGAAAAATGATCAGGTGAAATTGTTCCTTCCCTATTGCAGAGGAACTGGTTGGCCAGGAGTAGGGCCTCAGGAAAACAGCCCAAGATAAACGGAGAAAACGGTGTGGGAATTAACCACTGTGCCACTGTCCTGCCAACACACCCTGGCAGCTCTGTTTTCTAGATGTTTTACCACACACTGTGCCACAGGAGCTCACCCACCGGGCTGGGGCTGCAGGACCACAGCCATGAAGAGGGCCCAGCATCTTCTACCTGTGTGGAGTAGAGGAAGGCTCTGTTCCTCCCCATGTCCCTTAAGTCAACTCACACTGGTGGACTTGGACATGCACAGTGACACCCAACATCATCACAGAAGACATACTAAGACCTGGACTGATCTCCTGCTTTGTAAACCAGCAACAGCATCTGCAGACTAAGTCAGAAAAAGGCACGTTCAAGATGTCTGGATCACCCTTATCACAGCATTAATGACAACGCAGATTAGAAACACCCACCACCTTTTACCCCTAATTAACACCTTGAAGTTGGCCCAGATACAGCTTGAAAAATAAATGGTCAGAGTGGTGGGGCAGGGGCCCGTTTCCCCAGGGCATCACAAAGGTGTTGCTCTGGGTGCTCAAAGCAAGGCCATTCACATGCAGAAGCACAGAAAGAGCAGAAATCAGTATTTTAAAGAGTGTTTTAGGTGTCCATTCTTGCTGCTGAATGTAATTAACTCCTGTGTTTAGAAGAACTAAAGGCAGGCCAGACTTTGAAGTTAACACCTCCTTAGGAGGACAGGGGAAGGGAGTGTTCTTCATTTTCCTGTTGTTCCCATTGTTTTAGTGGGGTCTGTCTTTCACACAGCTACCAAGAGCTGATGAGTCTCGCTGGGGCCACACAGAGTCGCTTTTCTACAAGAAAGCACAGGCTGACAAAACCCAAGAGAGACAAATTTGGGCACAGGGAATAGTTGCAAACCTAAGAAAAAGATTCCCTAGGACTTCTCCTCTACACTCTACAACGCTTTCTGGTACCCCCGTTTTCTGATGGGATACTTCTGCAGGCGGAAGACATGAGAAGGGAAAGTCTGCTCTAACACTGGACTAGACTGGGTAGAGCACCCAGATCAAGTCAACTGATGAATGCTGATCTCAACAATACTAGAACTTGAGATTTTAACATCCTGAGTGAGGCAGCCTGGAGAAAACATCTGGGGCAATTATTTTTAAATGACTGGGCTCACTATTACAAAAGGAAGGCAACTAAAAGTATCTGCATGCTAACCAGAGAGTTTGTGAGCAGGTGATTTGAGAACTCTGCAGTGGGTCAAAACAGCAGATTTGCCAACCCAACCAAAGGGGAAGGAGACATTATCCACGTATGTGTGTGGAACAGTAAACAAAAAATTGATAATCACCTTTTTACCATCAGGGCAGGGGGATGCAGGGAGAGGGAAGAGGGGGGCAAATAAAAAAGGACCTGCCCCAGTGTCCATGGAGGGCAGGTCGGTAACACCCTGCCAAAAGGGAATACAGAACTGGGCTCCTGTTAACACTGAGCCAGGACCAAAAGCCAAGAACTGCCAGAAGACCTCAGAGCTTCTGAGGCTAAAGCAGAAAGCAAAGCATCCCACAGGCTTCCCTCTCCCTGTTCCCAGTTTAAAGCATCTGTATCATGTTTGAGTCATTTCAATCTCAAAAAAAAACAGGACAGAAAAAAAAAAAGCTGGACTACAAAGGACTCCATGAAAGCAATAAAATCATCTGAAAGATGTGGCCTACAAAGACAACGACAGAATTCAATCTGCAGCTTATAGAGGAGCTGATAAGCAAAGGTTTGACTTGCCTTTGCTGTAATACTCAAGAAGGACAGGGGAAAAGCGGTGCAGGGGGTGGGTGGGGTGTGTGTTCACTTAAAAAATAAAATAAGTCACACCATGAAAAGCCACAGGAAAGATTTTTTCTTTTCCTTCCTTCAAAGCCATGATTTCATGGCCTGATCTGCCCAGGGGAGAAGCTGCAACACTTTGGTGGTAGAGGCGTGAGCACAGACTATGAAGCCTTTTCAGGGACAGAATATCCCTTGGTAAAGCTGGAGCAGAGCAGATGAACCTACACATTTAACTCCTTCCAGTGCTGAGAAGCTTAAGAGGACCATAGGAATGGAAATGTAAAACACCCCAGCCAAGAATCATCACTACCAACATCACACCCGCTTCTCCCCCCAGACAGGAAAACAAACACCTACCATCAATTAAAAAAAATCCGAATAACTTTCCCAAAATGTTATTGCCATTAGAGACACGCAAGCAAAAAGCCCATTTTTAAAACACTCAGAGTTGCTGTAAGGAATGTATCACGTTAGAGTATTGCACTTGGGAAAAATAAATAAATAAAAAGAAGGGAAGAGAGTGCCCTTGGGCAGCAAGTCAAGGCATTACCTTTAGTGTGATATAGAATAGCAGCCCTCAGGTCAAAAGAACCCCAGCTATCTTTCCTTTCTAGGCCTCTCTGGTACCTCTGTTCTTTGGCGGAGGCTAGCAAATTGTTCGTGGGAGAGGCCAGAGGATTCTCTATTTCATAGTCTTTTGAAAGAAACACTAAAGCACCTTGGCTACCGGTGTCTGCCTTTTGTAGGTCACCTGTGTGATGCGACTCCAAGGCTAAGACACCACCCTCCACAGCAGTCCCAGGCTTAAGAATAGCACTAAGAATTTGAGGGCTAGTCCGTTTATCCAGCTCATAAGCCTTAGGAAACACAGGTTGTTCAGTTCCTGAGGGAATGATTTCAGCACACTGTGAAACCAAAGTGGCAGGATATTCCCCTTGAAATGTCACTTCCATTAACTGATTATCCGCAGATTTCCCCACAACGGTGTCGGGTCCGGCGCTGGGCTCGTTTATGAAAGACAAGCCCCACTGGTTCTGGAAGATATCTCCCAGGTTCTGCTGATTCGCCTGCGACGGGAAATCGACTTGCGCTGCACCCAGAAGCACAGTTTGCATATTTGAAGGGTAGATAAAAAGGCTAGATTTCTTCTGCTCGAGAGCTGTG
The DNA here is from genome assembly GCA_013400555.1 of Jacana jacana. NCBI lineage: Eukaryota > Metazoa > Chordata > Aves > Charadriiformes > Jacanidae > Jacana > Jacana jacana. The sequence goes on from VZTM01036930.1 coordinate 314,892, forward strand.
GCGGTCGTACTGGCGTCCTGGGGTACTGACTCGGAGGAGGAGGTGGATGGTACAGTACTAGCAGCAGTTGAGAGCAGTGGCTGGGTCCCTGGAGAGTAGAGGCTTCCATCAGTCCCCGCGAGAATGGGCCCGTTGGAGAAGCTGGCAGAAGTCACAGATTTCATAGCAGACATGGGGACCTGGGACAGTCGACTTGATGTTTGGGCCTGAGTTTCCCCGGCAGATGATGAAGACGACGAAGACGAGGTGGATGGGGTTTGGGCTGCCTTGTTGAGGTTTTCTTTAACTTTACTTGCATAACTTATTTTGGGAACAATTTTAGCACTGCTATTGTCCACTGGAAAAACCGGGGGTGGTTTAAACAAGGTCCATGAGTCCTCTTTAGACGTGGCTGACGACGCGTGCTTCCCTTTGGGCCGGTCATCAAACTTCTTGCTGCTAATCCCAGGTTTGGCATCAGAGTTTTTTCGCTGTACGTCCCCAAGCCCAGGCTTCCCCCGCCCTGCTCCACCGGCTCCAGCCTCGTATTTCCAAACGGGCTTAGCATTTTCCATTCGGTTCCCCTTTTGTTCGCTACAATCAGGCTTGAAACCCTCAAGTTCCTGTTTCAGGGCTGGTGCGCTGACCTCCTGTTGCATGATTTTGTCCTGTACTAGATTCAAGTTCTCACAACCCTTAGCACTGTTGCGCCTGCCTTTCCGTTTTTTAGGGGTAGTATATCCGCTCTCAGAGCCGCTACCATCGTTATCGGCCCCTTTGCCTACGTAGCCATTGGTGATATAACTAGAATTATTGGTTACCACACCGTTGGGAACAGACACTCCCTCCGGCTTCTCTGAGGACTGGCTGTCTCTAAGTTTATTTTCATAGGACTTCTCATTCTTTTTGTCCATGCTGTTCTTCTGAATGAAGCTCTTGGTTTTGATTCCAGCTTTCCCCAAAGCACTGGCCTTCACGGTCTGCTTTGGGGCGACGTTAGTGTCTACCAGCTGCTGGCTGCCATTGGGCACCCTGGATCCTGGGGTGGTGGCTTCATCAGAGCACAGGCCCTTTAACGACACTTCTCGTTCTCCCGCGTTACCATTGAGTTCTCCGTAGCCTAGAAGAAAGCCAAAACCAACAAAAGGCAAGAATTAGAATGTGAGATGTTAAAGCTCCAATCACAGAAAGCTGTAATCAGCCTCACACATATCCAGTCACCTCAAGAAGACGTTTTAAAATAGGAAAACATCTAGCCTCTGAGGTGCACACACTTTTTTTGCTGGAAACCACGGCAAGAAGGGTTAAGCAGAAAGTCCCAGCAGCTACTGACTCTCAGATACAACAGGGTGATGTACAGATAACAAAAGAAAGCACAAGAACATACAGATACCACGTAAGGAAAATGTCCTGCAATCAGTATCCCCACCACTGGCAAGCTGGGAGAGCTATTTCATCAGCTACTATTTCCAGGTCGCACAGAAAAAAAAAAGGATGCTTTGAGACAGAGGGATCCACCGCCTTTGCTACAAGATTTGTTGAGGTTCAGAATCCACACCCTGAACAAGGGCCATCTCCTGTCATCTCCACCGGCTGCCAGGCCTCAGGTTGGCAACACCAGCAGTCCTCCCCTGCCCACCCTCTCCCCAAAAACCATCTCTAGTAAGGGGGGTGAACAACCAGAAAAAGACATAACAGCTTTTCAAAAAGACACGTGCACATCCAGTTGGAAGGTGGAGGGAAGAAAGGGTAACCTCACTTCAAGATAGCAACCAACACCGTCCCTACAGAGATGCTATGCTCTTTAGCATTGAAAAGCTGATCAAACTGGGAAGAAATGTCTCCCTGCAAGCACCCTTCTACCACCACCAGCAACTGATCTCCTGCCCACTGAGGAATGTGGTATTTTGGAGTCTCTGGTACCAGCCTGAGACCCAAGCAAAAAGCACTTCCTGAGGGCTCCAACTCATCAAGCTGTGAGATTATGCTGTACACTCAACTTTCCTTTTTGCTTCTCAAGTTCATTTCTAGGCCTTAGAGTTCTGAAGTGAGTCTTGAGAGAGCAACCCAAGGAGAGCTGTAATCCCAGGATAGTCCAGACCAAACCACCTCACCTTCCTTCTTAAAACCTCTGGCCAGAGACCTGTTGCTTGAGGACCCCAGCTCCAATGCCCCAGGAGAAGCCTTGAAGCCCCACCAAGAGATGGGAAGAGCGTGCTGTACCCAGCTCAACAAATCCACTCCAGCTGTGGCCAGAGCAGAGGGACAATCTCCTCCCGCACCCGCTCGCTCCTGTGGGAAGAGCATTATCTTCGCTCCTCCTCTGACTCATCCGTCCTCCTTCCCAGGGGTGGAAAGCCTTCCATCTCCCACAGCTACTGACCCACCTAAGGCTTCACCCACAGCCACGGCGGCGCAGAGTCAGTGAACACAGTGTCCCCCCCCCTTAAGAAGGGGAGCGGGCAGGACTCCAGCTTGAAAGAGAATGTTTTTGTTGCTGCCAATGTTGTTGAAATTAACTGCTCTACTAAAAAATCATTGTTATTCTCACATCCTGGAGCCTCAGATGTCTGGCAGATGTAACTGCTCCGGCTCTGTGCAAGCCGGGAACACAAGAATCCTTGTAGGAATCTTTACAGAAATTCCACAACGGAGTTTGCCGAGAGGGATCAAAAAGGATTTTACTACAGGCAAGTATCTGTAACCACCACAACTTCCACCAGAACTTTTATATATGCTGTTAGGAGCATTAACCATAAATACTTCATCCCAGAGAAAAGGAACAGGGTGAGACTCTCAGCAGGGGCAAGGACTAAAAATTAAGTAATTGAGCATATGCTGCAGAGGAAGGCTGCTCAAGAGTAACGTGTTATAGCTGCCCCTCTATGACTCAAGACTTCTGACACCACTTGTTAATGAAACCAAACAATAAGGGTGGTCATAAGACCATTGCAGATGAGCGAAAGAATAAAATGAAGAACAAAATCCACTCCAGTAAGTCAGTGTGTCAGCAGTTTCTAGTTCCAATTTTCAAGAATTCACAACTCAGCTGCCCGAGTTTTCTCCAAACCAACATTTGGCACAGCTGGCTCTGGCCTGGGCACAAAGGTGCAGCAACCAAAATTTAGCGGAAATTAGGGTTAAAAAAAAACTCAAAAAAAAAAAAACAAAACCAAAAAAACCAACACACCAACACTCCTCCCCCCAAAAAAAGGATGTCAAAATGAGCCGGGGTAGGGGGGTGGGGGGGTGGTATTTGGCAACTTCACACATCGTTTCGTAGCTGGAAAGGGAGGGGTGGCAAAGTAAGTGCATATTAAACCCCCGGGCGGGCTGCGAACACTGAAACGAAATGACTACTCAACTTATTTTTGCCCAGTAACTTATTTTAGCGCGGGCCTGACCAGGTCCCTCCCTGCTCCCCCC
>VZTM01036930.1:319405-339064 GCA_013400555.1 Jacana jacana
GGGGGGGGGAGGGGGGGCACTGGGCAAGTAAATGACCCCAATTCCTGCCACCGCTGCAGGAGGAGAAGGCCGGCAAGGCTTTCCCCAAGGATCACCCCTTCTTGCACAGCACAAACAGACCCTGCAGACACCCGGCCACAAAGGGGCTCGGTTTGAACGCAGAGGAGCGGAGGCAGGAGGGAATGAGGAGGGTAGGGAAAGGGCAGAGAGAGGGATGGGGAGAGTCCGGTTGACGCATGGAAGCCGGAGTCAGAACCTCCTCCGAGTTACTCGCGGCTCCGGTGTGACCGATTGTCCCGCACTGCTCCCGGTGTGCACCGCATCGACCGGGGAGGAAGAGCCACAGGAGAAAAGCGATCGTGCAACAAAAGACTCTTATAATTCATGCACACTAAAAGGCTAAACAGGCCACACAGTATTTCCTCGCTTCTCAGGGCTCGTGCTTCCAGCTTTAACACCCATCTACATTTTTGTATTTTAATAAAGTGAGCAAAATTAATAAAGTTCCCGTGTCCAGAAAGCTCTGTCGGACTTTGGCTCTGTTCTGGGCGCTATACAAAAGACAAAGCCTCTTGCCTGGAGATTTTTACCGTTCCCGAGTTTTATTTCAACAGAACCTAGTTGAAAGTTTATGCCTCAAGCACAGCTTCCCACTCCGCCCTCCTCCTTAGTACGGAGCAGGAAAAGCTTCTACGATAACACAGAGGATTTGTTTCCCCAAGATTCGAGGTGCCTGAACTACCAGGAGCTCTGTGCCAAACGGGCTCCGCAGTTTACAGTTCTTTTCAGCAATTTAAAATGCAGTGAAACCATCTAAGCAAGCAAGTATGAACTTTGGGCTTTACCCATGCTCTGGGAAATAACAGTCCCCTTGAATGCTGACTCACAGAGTGACCTCACACTGCTTCGGAGACAAGCCTTAAAATGAGGAGTCAGGGCTCTAATCACAGTTGACATTTTATTGGTGGCTTGGAAGAATTTGTTTTTAATATAAGGAATTGGCTCGGAGACATAAACTTCAAAAGACTCTGAAGAAAGCAAACAATTGAGGACAAATCAGCTCTGCACACACATTAGACCAGAAATCCAAATACAGAGGCCAGCGGGTCGCCTCTTGGTTAAAGGCAGAGCAATGATTTTGCTGCTTAGAAGCATCACGTTGTCAGTAGCCTCTCAGCCACAGCTTGCAACTGCAGATTAAAAAGAAAGGTCTAAAAGAATACAGCCTGGGGCCCATCACCTTGGGTAGCACCCCTGGAGGCCAGGCACCCCACCCCACCAGGATGAGAACCGTGCTCCCACCCCACCTCATGCGGTGATGCCTTTTAAAAAGAACTACAAGTTCCAGCATGCAGTGCTGCTCCGTGGCCCGGTGTCTCCTCCCTGCCACGCTGGGACATGTAGTCTCCAGAAGCCGCACCGCATCTCGATCCCACCGCCAGCAGAGCGCTGCGCCAGTTACGCTGCTGCGTGTTAACGCTCCACGGGTGCGCGGGATGGGTTCTGCGGAGCTGCGGGAAGGGGAACCCGGAGATTCCCCCGCCTCCTCAGCTGCAGCGCTTTCCCTTCTCGCCGCTCCTGGAGCTCGCCGAGCCAGCGGGGTCTTGTGCGAAAGCAAAGAGGTAGTTTTCCCTGGAATTCCCCACCCAGCGCCAAGTATTCCCACATCCAGGCACAGGGTCGGGCAGAGGCAGCATCATTTCTAGCTCATTAACTCGTGCAGAGCTTTATTTGATAAAGCTTTGCAAAGAGTAGCTGGCTGTTCAGAGACCCCGCCAGTTGAAGCTGCGAAAGGGAGGCAGCGAGGGATGAACCCGCTGCCACGAACGGACAAGGAGGTTTTACTGGGGAGTCTGACCCGAGACGAGCTTTGAATTCACCTGAAAACACAGTTAAACTGGGGAGCTATTCCTAAGTAACAAGTAATTTAATTTCAAAGGCATTCTTCTTTAAGATACTACATTTAATTTCCACCAAGTATTTTCAGGTAAGTTAAAACTGAAACTATAAAATTAATCCATGAAAAGAAAAATGCTGGCTTTGTAATATTTCTGGACTGTCTCCTATTTAAAACTCAAAATTGTGAAACATCAAAATGACCCCATTTGCAGCCATTGGGAAGGGCTCCCATACAAACTATGCCTGGCATTTATTTACATTTTTCTGCCACAGTGTTTTCATTTGTAGCAAGGGCTCAGACTTGCAAAATTCTCTATATTCCAACACATCCACCCTAACAAAGCACTCAAGATGTTTAGTTCCAGGCAGGCTTATAGCCACGCTATTCTAAACCTCGCCACATTTACCCCCTGAAACTCAGTCTATTTCAGGTCAATGCAGCCAAGGTTTCCCTGTTGACACTCAAACGTTGGGGGAAGGCTCCCATCTCAGAAGTTGTTCAGTGAATATGGGTGACAGTGCTCCTTGCAGCCTCCTGTCTGAGCAGGGGGGGCACAGCCATCCCAGAGCTCACACAACCACCCTTCCCAGTTAGGCTCAGGTAAGGTGGAGCCTCTCCTTGACTCTGTTTTTGTACTCTGCCATGTACATTATTTATAGCTACAAAGCCCCATCTCTTTAAAGACTTCTCTCTCTAGAGACTTTAGATAGTAGACTTTGGGTTAGAGGTCTTAAAAAACAGAGGGGGGAAAAAAAACAAGAAAAGAAAAGAGGATTTAACCCCCAACTGAACTGTAGGAGTGGATACTGGAGACACTTGTCTGTCCCATCCCTAACAATTTAAGAATTTCCATGTAACAGCACATGCTGAATTAAGATTTTTAAAAAAAACCCCAACCAAACCAAAAACTTAACTTCCAAATGCCATAAGCACACCTACTTTTTAATCCTTCATTCAGTCTCCAGAAAATTAAGGCAGCCCAGCACTAAAAATAGCCACAGGGCACAGTTAGACTGGGACCCAGACCTGACGCGAGGGCTAGCGGCTCCCGAAAGGGAAGGTCATCTCTCTGCCTGCGCTTCTCTGGGCTGGTTTGAGAAGTGAAACAACAAGGCGATGCCTCAGATGAAAACACGCACCTTTTCATTCTGGTTAAGCTTCCTGAACTGTTCCACTGGGGAGCCAGACAAATATTAATGCTCTTGAAGCTGCTGTAACTACAGCAGCTCAGGAGTTGTCTTCTACAGCCAACCCTGCAGCAGGGATGACCCCCTTTGGGAATTGGGCAGCGGGGACACAGCTGGGGTTGCAGCCACTTAAGCCATCTAATTTTATTTTGCTCATATTTGTGAGTCAATCCCCTGGAGTGCCCTAAGAGGGATGGCTTTGAGCAATCTACTCAACCAGTAGAATGGCTGCAACCAGTGGGACTTTCTTCTGGTGGCTACATCCATTGTTTAACAGGGCTAGATCTGAGGAACCTCCCCTGTTGGAAACACATCGAAGTGTTCACACAGGCATGAGTAACATCTGCTGCCCATATCTGCATGAAAAATTGTTTACTAGAGTGCGATCACATACACTGGAGGCAGCTTCTTGGACACATAGAAGAAGCAGCGCAGGAGGCAGGCTAGCAGGTCAGCCTCAGCCAAGTCTCTCATCGTTCCTTGTTTGGGATTTCAAAAGAGTCCTGGCTCTGGGCTTTCAGACAGTTCTGGATCTCCTCCTGCTTCCTGGGATCATCACAGGGACCACAGAGAAATCTACACAACCAGCCTTCCAAGCTGCTCTTGCACAAGCTGCCCTGCCTCAGCCCTGCCACTAGGGCCTGCCGTGCAGGCAGCCCAGCCTGACTTACACGGGGGATTGTATCAGTCACTGCTCACAGTGGACTTTGGCCTCTGGAAGACAAATGAGAAAAAGCTCAATCCACAAATCCCATGCACTTTTTATCTCGTTACACAACACAACAGTCTCAAGGTCACTAGTTGCTTACATTTCATTCTCACTGCACTGGGATACCAAGCATGTATTATTTTGAAACAAGATTTTTTTTTAATTATTGGTTTTTTAATTATACACCAGGTATGTCTGCATCTGGCACGTGGGGACTTCAATCCATGTGTTTGGACTCAGGGTCCCCAGCCTAAAAATGCCCAGCACTGGTAGAACATTGGCTCTGGAAGGGTTATTGTTTGAGTTATTACACGATGGCTGTTTCATTAGGTGACACGGGGCAGTGAGAGTTGACTACAAGATTAGGGACTGAGAAGAGCCCTTGCTGAAGGAAAATGAAAAAAGACTGGGACCATTCTCCTCTGAGGGAATGAATAGAAAATTCCACAGTGAAGGTATTACAGAACACATAGCCTAGAGATAGCAGTTTGAGGACTTTTATTCTCCTTATCTCCAAGCGTAGGAACACAAGAACATGAAGGGGAAAAAAGTAAATTAAAAGATAAGCAACCACCTTGTAACGTTTTGCATAAAATGTATATGGAATTCACTGACATGCAACACTGTGAAGAGCAAGGCATTGTTAGTATTCTCAAAGGACGGGCATAATTCAGCTAAAAGTAAATATTTAACAACTAAAATAGAGGTTTTAGAAGGATTATTCTCTACCATTCTTCAGTGCACAAATGAGCTTCTACCTCTTAAGATCTAAGAGATTTCTGCTAGGTGTGCAGGACCTGGAGAGCTCAAACAGAAGTGGGGGGGCAGAATTTACTCATCATAAAACCATTTACTCCAAAGAACTCATGAACTGAATATAAACAAGACAGCTGATGGCTGCAGCTAGACAGAGAGGAGAAAGGAAGCCACCAGAGACCCTTAATGACTGGCAAGGCAAACAATGGCCACTGTGCAGCAGATGCCTGCTAATATCTAGATTCCACAGAGGGGTTCTTGCATCCTCAATTTAAAGAATCTAATTATAAAAATCAGGTATTTTAGTTACTGATAAAATTCAGGTATTATTAGACTGCAGAAAATAGTTGAAGGCTACTTCTCACCTCATCTTTAGCCATACTTCCTTATCTTGGAATCCTGTTCCCAGTGCCACTCTTGTTCTCCCACACAGTTTCTTTACTTCACTCCTTGCCTACTCTGGGCGACTGAATTACAGGACAAAGGCCATTGTTCACAGCAAAGGGTTCGTGGAACAGCTATTCTGGCAGAGCTCCCCAGGTGGAGATACAGTTCATATAGGCAAAGGAACTCACTAAACCATCTCCTTAAAAGGCAAATTACACCATCAGAGTAAATCATCTCTACCTCTTTGCTTTTTGCACACCATCATTGCTGCAGGGTTAAGTCTGGGATTTTACATTCCAACCTGCATAACTATTCTGGCAAGACTAGTAGTTCCTTGACCAGGAAGACAAGATGCACCAGGAAACAAACAAACCAACAAAAACCACACACACACACAAAAAAAGAGCAGCTTGTTTTCTTAACAAACCACTTCTTTACTTTGTACATACTGAAAGAGAAGAATGAATGGATGAACGAGCGAGGCATAAGCACTAGCTCTGTTAACAATGGGAAGGGGACTGTGTCCAGAAGTCACCTCTGGGACAGAGCGCGGCAGCTGAATACCAGTAAACTGCAACCCTTACAACAGGGTTAATTTACTACAGGTATGGAACAAGGGTGCTATGTCCTAACAAAACCATAGTGAAACACAAGTAAAAATTAAAAACGTAACAAAGAATTCATCTAGAATTGAGCCAGAATTCTAAATGTAAGACACACATACCACACTGGAAAGTAGCCTAGGAATTCATATAGCAAGTCCAATTAATAATGTTCCTTCTTAATTACCATCTTTACACTGCAACAGATCTCATGCTGGCCCCAGGAAAGGATATGAGTCAATCCTTGACTGGCTGGCTCCGATTCACTAAGGAACCAACATATATAAAATCACTCAAGATAAAAAAATGCTCAGGTTTGCCTCACTGATAATTTATCTAATGGCTGCTAAGACTGGAGTAATAGGAGAGAGATGAGAGAGAACAGCACTACATTGCTATGGAAACTAGAATTTTCAAAATAAATACCTTTGCAGAACTGTGGCTGCAGATCTAACATAATCCATACTGTTTTCAATGTTATCCCTTTGTCTGGAAATCCAGCCAGGCTGCCCAACCAGGCACAGGCAAAAAGTCTGCATACAGCAATGTAAGATATCCCATAGCTCACGTTCCTTGTCCCAGTGCAGGTGTGGGCTCTGAGCAGAAGCCTCAGTGTTTAGTCTGTTACCTGGCCAATTTTGGGAACATTGCTGCCATGGAGGAGTTTGGCCATGCCAATTCAAAATGAATCCATAACCACGAATGGGAAGTGTTACCTTTATCCCATTATACTGATAATACCAAATATTTGCAGAGTCCTTTTAAAAATATTATTATTTTAAGTAAACTAGGACAACACAATAAATAAAGCTGTGTGAAGTTCTGATTTCCTTACACTAAGAAACTCCTTACTCTGCAAACAGCTCCACTGCAGTTACTGTTCAGGTATCCAGCCCCCTTAGTCCTGCTTTGGAAAGACAGTTGATAATTTCTCCACTTGTGCCTGGGCAAAGGGTTTCTCCTTGTAGACACACACGTACCTCCACACCCCACCTAGCTCGTACCATCACACTGATTGCTGCTGTAAACACGTCAAGGCTCTAGAAATGCTGACTCACAGTGCTAGGACTAAGGAAAATATTTAGAGTTGCTAAAGAAGTGAAGCCCGGCAAGTTTCTTACCCTTCCTTCTTATCTGTGAGCCCTTTGCCATGACAGGTTGTAATAAAGGACCTTGCTTCCTGAGAGGAGGCAAAGAGGAGGTACTTGCTTCCTAAACATAGCCCAGATGCCTTCAACTTCGCAGTTGCTAGCTAGCAATTGCAGGCAGGAGGAGAACCCCCCCAGTGCTTACAACCACAGGGCTACAGATGTCAGGAGATTAATGGCTCTCCTGCCTAATGCAGCATCGCTCACTTCACTGCACGTCCTGGGAAGTAGGCAAGTTCCTTTAAGATACCTCAGAATCTGCTATGGAAGGTTATTCTTTACCTATAGACTTCACCAAACCGGATTTAGCTCCGATTCCTGCCTTCAGCACAGCTGAGTCAGTGCAGACAGGCAAATCACTGTTTGCTTTGGGAGGGTTTGCCACCAATCGAGACAGGGACGAGCAGGAGCGGGTGCAAATGATGGTTTGGTGTGGGCATGCTGGCACAGGCAAGGAGAGGGACCTGTGCTCGCGCTGAACCGCGGGGATGGTGGAGAGGTCGGCGCTGACAGGAGCCAGTCTGGGTGCATTCTGCCTGCGTTAGCCCACGGCTGCAGCCAAACTAACCGGCTGGGAGATTTCATCTGAGCAACGAGCTGCCTGCCCACCAAAACAACGGCCTGTGCTCCACACTGGGAAGTGACCCCTGTGTTGCAGAAGACAGAGCATTTAGGGAAACAAAGTTTTATATCCTCACAATTCACATGGCAAATAGCTCTGGAATGCCTAAGGAGCACGGAGACTTTACAACTGGTGGGGATGGGCAGGTTGCTGAGCTGCCTCCTCCTCCTCCTCCCATTACCTACACAACTCATTTGCAAAGAAGCAGAGGCCGATAAGCTGCATTTGCAAGCTGGGCAGGGCAGACCAGAGGGCAACTCACACTGGAGGGAAGGAGTAGGCTGTGGCGAGAGCTTTATTGCAGGGTTCAGACCATGACTGTGCTAAATGGTGATGGGAGTGGTATTGAGTTGATTTTACCTCTAACCTGTTCTGAATACAGTCTGTAATCAACACGGCCCATACCTTCAAAATGCCCCAGAAACACACAACCAGGGATGCAGAGATCCCTTTTTATACTGGGAGCTTTCAGCTCAGCTTAGCTGTGCATCAAATGAAATCCTTAGCGAGCTGATCTCCTGTACAATTCTCTCTATACTTGTCAATTCAGAGGTGCATTTGGCTGAGGTCTCCTCTCTTTCAAGGCAACAGGAACCATTTCGTATAGCTGGAGACTGGGGCTGGTCCTGCAAGGCGCTCACACTAACACAGTGGAGCTTTTGCCCTATTGATAATGCTTTCTCAAAGCAAACCTGCGGTCCTAGCAGTCCTTCACCTCAGATAACTGCTGTTACAATGAAGATGGCTCTGTGTGAAGATGGCCCTATATGAAGAATAGATTGGATCATAAACACGGAACAGCTGCTTAAGCAGAACGCAAGGAAAAGCAGCAATGATGTTGCTGGGCAGAGAAAAGCGTTGCAAGAGCTTACAGATAGCCTCCTTTCTCCAAAGACACATGCGCACTGCAATCAGTCAGCCACATTTCTCTCAAGCTTCCTGGTAGCAAGATCAGCAAGCGCGTTCAGTCACATCTGACTGGCTACAGGACTCTGTCCTCGTCTGACAGCAATGACCTGGCCTTGATTTTTCACAATTTTGTCACCTCCTTCCTCTCTTTCAGCACCATAAAACCACTAGGCATGAAACCTGCAGCACAAAGGAAATTCTGGCTCGCACAGCCTGCTGCAGTGCCCTTCCCTCAGCAGCACAGGCAACTGCAAACCTCTCGTAACCTACATCGGATTCCTCTAACACAAACCAGGCACTTAACTTCCAAACTTGGCTGAGGCTTCCCTCCGTGGCCAGACTTAGTGTACACAACAGTGACTAAAACTCTGAGGACCACGACAAGCAGCTTTGCTCCTTTGGTAAAATGTAATGCTTTACAACAACAGACAGTTCAACCCCATAAAAACAGCCTCTTTTTTTTCCCTTTTTTTTTGGCCCAAGAACAAATATTGAAATCCCCCTAGAACTAAGGGCCATCCAGATTTCTCCACGCACAAACTGTGTTGTAAAAGATCAACTCACTGGTTGAATGGCTACAGCCAAACACACTTGACATTGCCACGGCCACAGCCTCTGATCTGCCGCTGGCCAGAGGTGATGTCATGGGCTGTGTTCACTGTCTGGAAATGAGGAGCAAGAAGCACGCTGCTGGTGGCTGGCGGGCCAGCCCAGTGACACATCCTGACATGGGCCACAAGGAGACAGAAATGGGCAGACTGATGGTTCGTAAACATCATGGAGCTAAAACCCCAGGGAGAAGTTGCCCATGTGTAAGCATACCAAGTTGGTCAATGTCAGAGGGCTCACCCAGGCCTTTGATGCATTTGTCCATCTCTCTTGCTGCACCTCCTTAAACCTTTCCCACCCCTCCAGCACCTTTCTCTCCTCAAGGCTGATTAGTTAATTAAACCGCTGCTGTTCCCCCTTTGTTTACCCAGTTCTACCTGCACTGAGCAGCAGCAAAAGCACTCTCCCTTGATGTCACCACTACCTTTAAGAAAAAAAGCTGACCTGCAAGCTATTTTTAGCCACATTGTAAAGTTGCAGAGCTATTTTGGTCACATCTTTATACTGTAAGTTGCAGGATACTGACAGGCTCTGTTTGCCCTGGGCAACAGGGGCTTTAACTGTGAACGAGAATGGCTTGTGACTTTGCACTAAGGCTTCTCTGCCCTTCCTGTGCCACAGGACTTCACATTAAGAATTCGTTTCTCATCATTTTAGAAAACAGCAACACACCCTCCCAAATTCTGCTGGGACACCAGAGGTTCTGTAAGGCCTTTGCATTGTTGTCCTCCAGCTTTTGTTGTTTCTAGGCCTGCAGAAGGTGCTATTTATTCTGTGGGCTCCCTCACTCACTGGGAGGAGATGGGTGCAATTATGAGTCTTTGTAGACACCAGACAAGATTTTATCAATCTTCTTTTGCATCAGACCTTTGCAAAAGATCAATAATCATTAGGCTAGTGCCTGCAGAGAAGGTGGGTAAATGTAAGTCTATGAGGGGAGAAGGAAGAACAGAAAGGAACCATTTGCACAGCACCATGTTGTTCTGAATACAGACTAATGCCTGGGAGCTCTGGGGTCCATCCAGGACATGGGGCTGAAGGTGCCTGCTCTAGACAGTTGTTTAGAGTTCTCTAGAGTGCCCAAGGGTTGGTTGCCAAGTTTGCTGGGGCTACGTAGCAGGTGCAAAGCACAGGCAGAGTAGAAGCTAAAGCAACTGGATTTAATAGAATTAAACCCAAGGAAGCTTGAAGGATAAGAAATATGAGAAGAAATGAAAATAAAATACTGGAAGTGGCGTGTTTAGGGTAGGGATGGAGGAGTCAGATCTATAAAGGATGAACAAGGGAGTAACTGTACATGCAAGTTTTTAAACAGCTGTCAGCCACCCCCCCACACCCTCCCCCCAGAAAACCCTGCTGTCTTCAGCTAGAGTGCATGTTTTCCCAAGACACTTCAGATAGGCACACAACTGTTACTACCACTATCCTGTTTGAAGCAAACCTCTCATGCCACCAGAGGAACCAGAATTTCATCCTCAGATTTCAAAGTCCATCTTACATATTTTCCCCCCAGCTTTTTTTTTTTTAGAGGTTCTTCTTTAAGAGATCTCATGCTAAAACCTACATCCTGCTCCTAAGGTGAGCCACTCCTTACTCTACCGATGCAACCAGCACCTGTTTTCATGAGTCAGCAAAACCCACATCTCCACAGCAGGATCGCTGCTGGCTTGACTGTCCCCAGCAAACACTGGCAACCTGTTGCAAACAGATTTGATTTGCAGAGCATCATTGTATTTCACTGGGTATTTCAGCAGAATGAGGTGTTTTAACTCATTTGGTCCCAGGCAAGCACCCATCCGTGTAACATACATGACAATCTACATGCCAGCAAAATCAGCTGATCAGTAACTAATGTTGTATGGCACGTAAATTAAAACTAGCTTAGTAATAATATCACTTTTAGTCAATAGGTGAAACTGGCACAGACAGAATAATATTGTTTAATATGTTCTTATTACAGCAGGACAGAATGGAAGCTCGATGAAGTATTTTGTGTCTCAGCTTCTCCCAGAGCTATGCACAAGACTAGCAGTAAGTGTTACATAGTGAAAACTTTGGTGAGATGGAATAACAGCAATATGTTGCTTTTTTTTCCCCTTTTGAGCTTCAGCAGCCTTGCTTTGGGACCCTGCATATAAGCAAACTACACAAGAGTGTCTGTCAGAAGGGACAGAACGGGTAACCTGCCAGCTCCTGCATGGTGGGCCTGTGCTCCTGCTGGCAGAGCTGTGCCAGGTTAGGGAGCTACTAGTTTATCTGTCATCTGTGATGAAATGGGCAGGGTCAACCCTTGCTGCCGTCCAGGGGACAGGCTGGGGGGGACACACTTAATGACTGGAACTAGATGATCATTAAGGTCCCTATCCATCCAAACCATTCTATGATTCTATTTTCACAAAATTTACTTTAATGTGAGAGCACAGCTGGAATCACCACTTGTCTCCACCAATTATTTATTAAAGACACCCTATCACCACCTCCACATCTCTCCAACTTTACTTGCAAATATAAAGAAAACACAATTTTAAATAATCCTACACCTGTTCCATTTCCTGGTATGGAAGCACCAGGCACACAGTAACAAATCACAGGCAGCTCACCCCATAGACGTAGTCAGAGGTCGTCCACCAATTGTGTGGATCCAGACAAGTGCACATAATAGGCTTGAGCTGACAACTGCAATTGTCCCGAGTCTCCTCTAGGGAGTGCAGTCGTAAAGGAAGTAATGAAAACCGCAGCACACATGCCAGCTGGTAACCGGTGACTCAGGACATTCAGGCAGTCACCGATGGTGCCAGTCCATTTTCAGCTGAACACAAGGAGCAGCAACGAGGTTTGAGACTGATGCAAGAACAGGACTCTCCCGGAACCCGAGGAATGCTGTAGCATGGGAAGGAAAAGACTGCCAAGATACCGAAAAAAAAAATAATCAAGGTGTAAATCAAGCAACAGCAGATCAATCATTTAACCCAACACCAGCATAGTTGAATGCAGTGTGGACAGCACCACTACAGACCTCTCCCTTGCCCACTAAGTATATCAGGCTGATATTCATCAGATCATCCAGGCAAGCATGCTCAGTCTCATTACTTAGGCCTCAGCCTCTGCGCAAAGAGCAGCAGAGACATTCATTTCTAGACCTAGCTGTATTTTGGGTGCATGTGCACATCTCTGTACTAGAAACTGGATGGAACCTTCAACTTATTTCACCCTGGATTCACGAAATAGCTAAGCATCTAGAATCTGCCTGATCTTTGTGGCAAGGAATCATGAATGAAAATGCAGAAGGTTCCTGATGCCCTCCTTACGAATCGCACACATGCCTCAACTCTGTGACCTTTTACACCTTCCTTAAAAGGACCAGGACATAAAGTGAATCTGTTCAGAACAGGATCTTTGCCCCTCAAAAATGAAATTGATGTACCCAGTATCAAGGAGGAAAAACAACAACAACAAAAAACACCAAAAAAAAACAAAACCAAAAACCAAACCAACCAACCAAACCACCAAAAAACCCCCAAAGGAATCCAGAAATCATACTACCATCTCCCCAGGGCCTAGTGTAAGAGAACAACCTTGCCAGGTACGAGTCTGGATAGGAAGGGCAGGTCTGCAGCAGGGACATAACTGCATTCAGAGAGATGCCAGGGTCCGTCCCCCAGCACAGCAGAGGACACAGCGACTTCTGCAAAGTTATTTACTGCTTTGTGACAAAGCAACTCTGTTGCAATTCCTAAGGATGGTCCCTTAGTGTAAAGACTACAGCACCCCTTTAGAAGTAGAGTGTCTTTGTGTCCTGCCATACCAGCCACTTTAAGCGCTACATAAGAAGCTGCTGGCACAATAACTAGGGATTGCATAGTGATACACCGAAGCAGAGATCAAGATTCTTGCTCTCTCCCAGGGTGCCAGGCTGCGGGTTCCTCATCAGAAGCAGTGAGGAACGGCAGCTTTGAGGACAACAAGTTTTGGAAGCCAAGAGGCACCAACCATTGCTGCTTATGGATGCAGCTGCCAGGCTGACACAGGCAAGTTTGCCACGTAGAGAAATCTCTATAGCAAAACAGGAACAGATATTCCCATATCCTAACGACAGCAACTGGACCAGTGGCAAGGGATTTCACTGGCAGCCAGGCATTCAAGTGGGAGCAGATACCTGTGGGGCAGTGCCAGCCGTCTGCTTTTTAGAAACTAAAAATTCCCTCTGTAGCAGGTAAGAGAATGATAGCTCTTGCTGTGCCTTTTACAAGATGTGGGTTCTGCAGTTAAAATGCCAGCAGCTGGCTCAGTTTAGACTGAGCAGCAATACTAGTAACTGCTAGTGTGTAACAGCCCATGGGAAGGGGGCAGAGGCACTGAGCACAAGCTTCATGTTTACTCAGCAAGCACCAGCTGAAGAGAACCATCTGATTTCTGAACTCCTGTTGCCTCCCACTTTTTGTCTCATCATCACACTACATATTCAAGCTACACATGTAAGGCACCACAAGCTAATTCACTCATCCACTCCCTTAATTATAGCCCCTCTTGCTGTTTTCTCACCTGTCTCTCTCAACCAGCACACCAGTAACCATATGTACTGACATAGGGAAGAAAAGAAAAAGCCTCTAGACGCTGTGCTAAATAAAAAAGGAACCATCAGGTCTTTTTCTCCCTTGCAAATAACAGAGCATCTCCTCTCCAACCTGTCCCATCCACTCTTAAGTTCTCCCACCAGCATTGATTTCTATTCTGGTCCTGAATAGTTACAGGTGCTTTTTAATAGAAGCATGGGAAAGGCAGACTTAGCATTGAGATCCCCAGAAATCTGTAAGAATATTTCTGGTGAGGATGCATCCGATTTCTAGGGGGAAATGTTTATGATGTATGCATTGTCACAGTCCCAGAACTTCATTCTCCACCTATTTAGGATTCCCACACTGAATTACAACCTGCCTTCACATAAGAGATGTTGAAGCTTTCAATGAGGTCACACCAGACTCTGACAAGCACTGATGGGTGAGTCATGCTGCAGTAGCCAGAGATACTAGCAACAGATTTGTTAATCTGTATGCAGTCTAACTCTTTTTCTGGTCTAGAATCTTATTCAAGAGCGGAACACAATGTCTCAGAGATAGGTGACTGCAGAATTGCTGAAGAGCAAGGCCACATTTTCACAACTGTTTTACAGATTATAATAAGAATTGGTTCCCAGAAGTACGATTACGACAATGCAAAATGTGTTGTTTTACCCATATGATGGGAGATCAAGATCCAGATGGGTCAACAGCAGAGCTGCTCTTTGCAGATCACTGGAAAAGGAATCTAAGGTTTCTTAGGAGAGTTCCACTAACTCTTGCTCCAGCAGTTTAAATCATCATCTTCAGCAAACTGCTCTTCTGCAGCCTATATCCCTGTACCAGGGTCAGCAGGGTAAATACACATCTGTTCACCAGCCAGTCCAGCACAAAGGTCAGTGTAAGTAACAGGATGGTCAAGTTTGGGTTTAAACTAACACATCTAACCATAACCCAGCAGGGCCAGGCACAGAACAAACTCTCTTCTGCTGGCTCTGCTACAGGGAGGAAAACCTGTGGAGAAGGACTAGGCCAGGCAACAGCAACATATTGACCTGCCACAGCAAATTTCAGTGGGGATTGCCCATGAAAGCCTTGGAAGTGTGGCAACAGGCACACAGAAAACCACAGAACAGTTGAGATATGGGGGCTGAGTGCATGACAGCAGAAAAAGTTTCTGCATTTTGGATAACCTACTGGACAGTCAGAAAAAGAACAAATAAGAAAGGGAAGAGGCACAGTAAATCTAAAAAAATCTGTAGGTGGAGAACAAAGAAATGAGATACTGTTGTGTTTTCATTGCTACGAAGCTTCCGAAGTCAAGCAGAGAAATAATCATTTAAGACATCTATTCAGAAGAAAGCATGAGCAGCAAATGCCAGTGGGACAACTAATAGAAGGTGTCTTCTCACAGAGAAAGAAAACCACCTGTAGATTGCATAACTATAATGAGTTTCCTCCCAGTTTCACATTATTAGTCACCTTTCACCCTTCCCTGCCAAAGGCCTCTTCTCGTACATCCATCCAAGGACGAGAGCCAAGACACAAGCCCTTCCTGTGCTGCTTCTTTCCTTCAGTCACTCTTCAAGGTCAAGGCCTCCCCAGTACTGAACCTTGCTGCCCAGTCCAACCATTTTGAATCAGCTACAGAGTAAAACCCTTTTCAGCCCTCCTGTTGGGAAAAAAATACGAGACACCTGAACAGATCCTCTGTACACTCAGTTGTCATAGCCTGGAGAAACAGTTAGCTTTTGAACCAACACATTTTGATTTTGCTGTTAAAAGGGAGTCAAGAACACTGTCTGCTACAACTGTGTTTAAGAGACAACCTAACACCCCTCCTGTCTTTAAACATCCAATCTGATACGTCAAAGTGCAACGCGTCTTCTTGTGCCATATCATCACAGTAAGTTGTACTGAGATTTTTCTAGAAATACTTTGTAGCATCAGTTTATTTGGCATTTATGGGGTAAGCTATGTATAAAAAAGAAGCAGCACCTGAAAAGTGACAGCTTGCTCAGCTAATCGTTATTCCCTTGCAGAGAAGGGTAAAAAATTCCTAGGTGTCCTTGGACAATGTATATTACAAAGAAACACACCAAAACCCCAAAAGTAATCACAGGAAATCTGTATCTTGCAAAAAAAAAAGAAAATATTATTTTTTTTCAAGTTCTGAAAATATTTCAAAGCAAAACCATTGCAGAGTTTCATCAGGAAGCCTTCTCCAGCAGAAGACATGCTTACCTGGAGTCCCCTGGAAACCTGTTTGACTCAGGTGGAAATGACCTACTGGCATTTATTGCTAATTGCCCGGCATGGCAGTTGCTGAGGAAGGAAAAGCTGTTGAGTCACACTGCACGCCACTCTTCCACTTGTGTCTGGTTGCCCAGAGGGTAGAGTGGGACAGTCAGAAGGCTGCGACTCTGCTTATGCCTCTGACACTGATTTCCTATATGACCTTGGTAAAGTACTATTTCTTCTTCTGCCACTGTTTCCCCACTTCTTAATAGATAAAACCACTCCCTTGACTCATGGGATAATCATAAATGTACAGCAAGGAACAAGTTTGTTTATCTAATAAAAGGTAAGACAGAAGAGCGAAGTATTATTATTGTTGTCATATAACACAAAAGTGGTTATGTAACAACATCAGTATTGCTTCATTTTTGTCATTACGACATAACAAGCTGCCAGAAGGATAGTGTCTGACATGGCACCTTCATCCCAGTGAATGTACCGAAGCGTTTACCTCACTGATACACAACCAGATTACAACAATCTGGAAGACTCTACCTTCCTTTACTTTGACCAGCCTTTCTCCAGAACATGTTTTTCCTGTATAACCTTGTAACCCATAATAATGGCCCCAACTACATTGTAGGAATGACAGCAGGTTTCCCCAGCTAGTAAAAGCAAAACAATTCCTTGCTTGTGCATTTCACAGCTAGTCACACACCAAAACACAGAAATGCTTATCTTCACCATCAGAGAACAAGCTGAAAGTTTCTAAATCTGTATGTAATACATAAAAAGAACACAATCTAAAAATCTCAATGCCATGAATGAATTCAAAAAACCTCTGTAAATGGGGTAAATTATGTTCTGCTTATATAATGACAAATTTCCTAAAACAAAAGCATTGACAACTGCAGTTCATAACCGCTATCATAATTCATAGCTACAGTTCATTTAGTCAAGTTCTACGATTTATTTTTAAAATTTACAATTGTTCGCTTACAAAAAGGTCAGATTAAAGCAGCACGTGGACTGAAGGCTGAGGAAGGTACAGTTGTGATAACAGCGGCTGAAACTCTGCTCTAATCAAACTCTTATCTTTCTTATCTACTGGAAGTATTTGTAAAGCAACAATTATCATGGAATGTTCCAGGCTGGAAGGGACCTCTAGGGTCATCTAGTCTGACCTCCCCACAGTCGGTAGGGACACCCCCAACTAGATCAGGTTGCCCAGGGCCCCGCCAAGCCTTGAATATCTCCAGGGAAGGGGCCTCAACCATCTCCCTGGGCAACCTGTTCCAGTGATCCACCACCCTCACGGTAAAGGCCCCATCACTGCTCCGAGTTAGTTCTGAACCAGCACCTTCGTGGTGCTGTGAGAAGTTTATACTGCTAGAGGTGTTGTCATTCTGCTGAGACTGAAAGCCAAGCTTCCCATCACTTAAAGTCATTAAAAAAAATAAACTATGACACTTCTTTAGAAGTAGGGGTGTTAACCCCAAAGTCCTGGCCAAATTCCCAGCTTGAGTAATTACAGTGTGCCTTGAATAAATTCTTGCCACTGTTTCCGTTGGACACAGCATTGTTCTCTACTTCCTCTCCTACAATATTATGGAGTGCCGATGCATGCTCTTAAAGGTCCTGTCTACACTGGAATGTCGTATGGGTCTACCCCAGGACCAGCTTCACAGCAGAACACTGGGAACAATGTGTTGAAACCAGTTCTGCCTGTCAGCTGAACCGCTAGGCAATTTGTAATTTTTATTTATTGATGTTCTGGCACCTCCTTCAGATGGAATTAACTTTAGGTATAGCTATCTGATAGATGAAGTGGTGCAAATCCCAGATGCAGACATACATAAACCTGTTTAGTTCTTCTTTAAATGAACTAAATTTGCATCAGGAAATTAGCAAACTAAGCTGAACTAATTTAACTTTCTAGATGTCTACTATGATCATCTGAGAAGGCAGCGAGAGCATGCCTAGTAGCACAGAGCTAGAAAAGCATGCTAGTGTGCTCATTTAGTTTAACTAGTGACACTAAGAACATAATTTTAATACTGCCTGTTCTTTCAGAATTTCAGAGAACTGTTTCTAAACTGGTGGTTCAAGGATGATACTATTTATTTTTGAAGCAGTCCCTGAATATGTATCCAATGCATCTCTAGTATTTTAAATAAAATACTTGATAGCTGACAGTAAGGCATCATTCCCATATTTCTGCAGCCACCATTAGAGACTTTTACCTAGAGCTAGCATTACCTTTTTATATGTGTAACACAAAGAGCTGAGGCCCAGACTCTCTGCTGGCATTTGCTGGGTTAGCTCTATGGACCTCACTAACTGAAGCTTTTACTGTCATAATTCATGAACTTTAAAAGGTAATTTGTCTGCAGGAAGAAGTACAAGATCAAGATTCAGAAGAACCTGATTCTCAATTCCACCTTATGACCCCATGGGCAGATCACTCCCTCTCACTGCTCCATTTAGTTCTCCCACCTGTGAAAGCAAACGATACCCACTACTTTGTGAAAACAAGAACAAATTTAAACCGATAGGCCCTGCCGAGCAGATTTGTGTTGAACAACATTGTTTTAACGTTTGAAAACACAAATATTTACCTTTCAAGTATGTCCTTAATTTCCCCAAAAGCATCCTTCCAAAACCATATTATTTTAGAAGACAGAAGCTGTACTTTCAGAAAGTGGATGGTTTTATTTTTGTGCCATTACAAAAATGCCTTTTAACTTGTCAAACGATACGCTACAAATATCTTTGGCAGATGAATGAAACCAAGTTTCCTGTCATAGCTGCCAACTTCAAGGTTGAGATAATCAGATAAACCTTTAGTTCGCTTCTCCCAAGACTTACAACAACATATGTTTGAAGTGATCCACATTTCTCTCACTTTTCCCATTGGGATTTGAAAAGGCAAAGTATCAGACCACTGCATGACACATCTGTGGAACATTAGAGGTGATCCACAATTCTTACAGGCAACCTCTGCTCTCAACTTGCCTCAGGTTTCCCCCATTCCAGGTTAAATAATCCCCAGTAGCTCTGCTGGGGTAAATGTAAATGCAAACTTTAGCTAAATAGTATCCACCATCATCCTTGATGCCTCCTGGAGACAGAGCCTTCTTATGGTACAAAATACCTGCCAGTTTATGGGAAAACAGGACAAGAAGTTTGATTTGCTTGTTCTGTTTCAGCAGTAATACTGCGTTTACAGAATTGTACTATTTCATATTGAGGACAGCTCAAAATTATGAATATCTGCAGGGTACTTCATAACTGAGAACACTATTCCTTCAGATAGAATCATGAATTTAAAATTGGAAACAATCCCTACAAACACACCTTCTACAGACTTTGTGTCTTACGCAACTGTTTCTATTAATTTATTATCAGGATGTCAGTACAAATTGTTATTTTGATGATTCCTTGCCCTTATACTTCTGAAAGGGAAAGCAACTGTAAACACGAGGGAGACTGACCTCAGTGATTTCCTCTGTTCAGACAGGAGCACAATGCACTTAAAACACCAGGACAAGGAGAGGTGGACTGTTTAGAATTCCTCCAGCTGTAATCTACAGTAAAAACAAATAAACAAATACGTGACTACAAGACGCGATAATTAATCCCTGCATGAAACCAACTGTTATCTCTAGTTCATAGATGGAGATACCGAAGCACACAAAGGCTCAACAACCTACCGAGTTCAAAACCCACCACCGGGAGCCAAGACCGCAGCTCGGGAGGCCATGTGCAAGGTTCATGATATTTGATCTTTTTTACTTTTTGTTTGTTTGTTTGTTTTCCTCTTTTGGCCATAAACTGGATACAGTTTGGCCAAGGGCAGGGAGCCGGAAAGGCACAAGTTTGGCCAGGCCAGTTGCACAAGAGTTAGTACAAGCAGACACCTACTACCTCCTGGGGTTATCGCTTGTAGCCGAGCTGCTCCCAGTGACTAAGGCCGCCCCATCCAACCAGCCATACCCTCCCCACAGCCTTCCTGCCCCAAACCCACCCTCCCCGG